>ML777804.1:264070-277828 GCA_009831015.1 Picea engelmannii | reverse complement strand
ATATATCAAAACCCAAATGAAAACTAATCTAGAAAAGAAAATTTTAGCATTTTTTCAAAAAGTTATAAACTAAGCATGAAATCAATATGCAAGTAGAGAAAAATGAAATATGAAATGAAACTAATATGAGCAATCAAGATGCAAATTTAAGGAAAGAAATATGATCTACCTACTTACCTGGGGCCTTGGGGCCCTAAAGATCAGGTGATGGGTGATGTCAGGTGAAGTCATACAACCAATGCAACCAATTGATCATCTCATCAAAGTATATTCCCATGTTCTTAATCATGTAATGCAATAAAGATAAGTCAAGAACATAATAATCATGAGTATAAATACACATGTAATCGATCATGAAATAAAACTCATGGATATGGGTGGCGTGGAGGAAATCTTGCCGGAAAAAGAAACCATCAGCTTGATCATCCTGCCTAAAAGTGTATCCATAAGCTTGATCAATCCATCTTTGGAGAGGGATACCACATGTATATGATGTATCATCTTCATCTTTACTCAGAAAATCATTTCTCCCTGAAGGCTAAGAAAGGATAAGAGGTCCCAAGAACACCTATTGGTTTCCCATACAAGGGGAAATGGGGTAAGCCACAACCTTATGTTTAGAGAAAAAATCCTCCCTTGGACTTAGGAAACGTTGCTTCTTTGTCTGCAAATCTTCGCCAAAAATATCAATATGAAAGTACTTCCAATTGGTAGTGTGGACCTTGGATTTCTTTGGGCTAGTCACGACCTGGTGTCTATCAAAACTCGAGCACGATAGTTGAAAATACTTATAGAACAAATATGTATCCTCAAAAGTGTATGTATCAAAAATGTGAAAAGGAAACACCCCTTGGGTGGATTCGTTAGGAAATCTAGGGAAGAGGCTTTGGGATAGCTTTCCAAAGTGTCATTAGGGCTCGTAAGAGGATTCAAAATCCTCCCCGACAATGGTGCCAAAATGTTATCGCAAAATTTGTAGGTTGGGTAAAGCTTGACCAAACTAACAATTGGTGACAACTTAGAGATAACCCACCCATTTTCACCTTAGGCAGGTGTTCACGTCCCTTTAGAGGTGAGGTAGTCACCTCAAGTGGGGAATTTCGGTGACCTAAGGGGGATTGAGATGGAAAAATTGATGTATGAACAGATTCTCTTATAGGTCAAGTTGCTAGATGGAAAAGGGAGCTTGGAAATGATTCTTGAAGGTTGCTTAAGGTTTCCAATGCTTTGAGTGACCTGCCAAGAAAGAATACCTTCCTGAGACACAAGGAAAACCTAGTATATGATGCTATATGTTTGGTGGACAAGAAAGTTAAGATTTTTTTCCATAGTTGAAGAAAACATCAATGATATATATTAGTATGTAAAATATAATAAGTTCTAAAAGTCTACTTGACTAAGTAAGAGACAAGCTAGTAAAGACTAGTTCAACTCAAGCATGAAAGAGAAATACTTTAGCATAAAAGAAAGGCTGCAACAAAAAGCTTACTGCAATGATATTTATTAGACTTATGGATGTAGAAAAACAAGCCTTATAACAGAAATCTCAGCCAATGATAGTCACCTCAAACTAGCCTAACAAGTGTACCTAGGTTAGTAGTTTATTAGGGAAAAGTCTTAGCAAGTATCTAGGGTTAGTTTAGGAGTTATCTAGGGTAAAAGGGTAAGATTTTTGCAGCCGTAATGTTGTAGATTAGTTTTATTTCAACAATAAGTTTTAGTGGGTGAAATAGGATGCCTCATTGAGGCAATATAGCCTAGGTATCAAATAACAATATCCAAGTGAAAGAACTTCAAAACTTCAAGTTTTCATGTTTACCGATGCAACGACTAGTGCCTTTGATTAATGGGTTAATGGGGTCAAAAGTAAAGAACTAGAGATACTACCTCCTTGTGGGTATAAATCCTCTTACTCCCCAATGAAAGTAACCTATCTAGGGTTTTAAAATAAGGGGTGTATATCCTTATATTTCCTTAGAAAATCCTTGCAAACAATAATTCTATGCTTTAAAATTATGGTGGAGCTAAAGTAGGGGTGTAAGCACTTATAATGCCTACCTAGACTTAGAAACAATCAACCTTGAGCTTGAATTACAAATGATAGAAACAAGTAAAATGTCTTACCAATCCAAATAACAACAAGATAAACCATAAGATGCCGAGATAAACCACCACAATATCTAGAAAAGACCTCCAAGAGCTAGCGCTTAAGCATAATGTACTCCATAACCAAAGAAATCACCATACCAAAGCATGAGAGAACATAAATCTTCAAGGTAGCAAAAATTTCAGTCCTTATCTCTTCACAATGGGAGAGTTATGATCAAAATGAGATTTAATGATATTTTTTTATACAAAATGTCTATCATATAGTTTTTCCACTTAAAAAAGGTAAAACATAAGATAAGGGGCCCACAATCCTTATCTTACCCCTTGCATCAAAATAATATTAAACAATTCATCTTAAAATTCACTTTTACATAGAAGAAAACCTTAGAACAAGATGATGTCACCCCTTTAGGGGACGTTTTGGCACTTGAGCAAGTCATTGGAAAAGATGTGGAAGTCCTTGGGGCTTCTTGAGCCTCCTCATCATGGGCTAAGCCTTCTACATGCCTCATCTGATGAAAATATGCCAAGTATCAATGTGCAATCACTCCATCGCCATAAAACCCCCTCAAGCACAATGTCAACCCTCAAAAGATGACATTTTGCCTCTCCTAGGAAAATTGTTTGGGTACTAGGGGTTGGGTAAGATCCTTCATGATATAAAGTAAGCCTCCAAATGAATCTCTCTATGATCCAGTGTGCGGGCCTACCAAATCCAACCTGTGGGATCCTTGCCCCATGGAATCCCAAGCTAGGCTTGTTCTCCCAAAGCTGGCCACCAAGAAAGATCATGCAAAACAAAAGGGTACGCCCTCTAAATAACTCAAGTGAAAGATATTATGATAAGTGTAAACCATATCTAATAATCAAGGAACCTAAACATGTGCATCAAAACTACCTCGTCAAATTAAACAAAATCTCAAAACCCTATACAATTGACCAAGTTTAAGTATGGGAGGGGTATCATAAAGATCCTATTAGGTAGAACAAGACCCTCAAGTAGGGGATGCTCCCAAGGATGACCTTTAAAGGTTATGTAGTGGATGATGAGGTGGAAGGGGTTCAAACTTCATAGGTCGATGATTTTCATGACATACAAGGGCATGCATTATCTCATTCATGGGTGCCTTTGTAGAGGGTGTGTGGCACCTTCGTTTGTGATGCACTTTTTCCAAGCCCACCGTCTTTCTGTTCATTATTTATTTCATGTTTTAAGGAACGAGTTGAAGGCCACTATCCTAGTGTGGTGTCTAGATAATGGCATTGTCATTCACAAATACCTCGCGGAAATGAGAAGGCTAACTCATGATGAGACCCCACGATGAGACCCCCTTTCGCTCAGTTGTGCAACCGAGAGCCACTACCCTGGCTTGGTGATGAGATGATGCTAATGTCATATCGCTAAGTACCCATGATCATGATAGGTTGGCTCATGATGAGACCTCTCATCCTCCAACTAACCTCCCAAGAATTCATTATCATTCAATTTTGTAGGTCACCATTTTCTTAAAGAGAACCATTTCATTTATTTCTTGGGGATATCTAGGTGAAGCATCTAGAAGGTTAATATCTAGAATTTTATCTTTTTAGCCAACAAGAATCCCTCTGGGCCTTCAACCCCTTCTTCCCATGAAATTAGGTACATTCCCTTCTTGGATCACTAAATTCAAAGGGCCTAGAAGTGGGCAACATGATGGAAATGTGATGAGTGGACAGTGGTATGTATGGTCGGGAATGGTACAGTAACCCCTCAAGGGACCCCTAGTTTCAAACATTCCCCAAATGTTGGACACTCACTAGGAAATATATGACACTCACCAAGGTGAAATAGGGTCAAAATCAGAATGTCCAAGCATGCGTTCTATAATAAAAAGTTGCTTAAATAAAACATGATTTAATGCCTTAAATATTAGGGTGATTACCTGCCACAATACTTGACTTGTACCAGATGGAGCAAGACCCATATGCCTTCTAGAAGTTGTCTTGTGTGGTGGATGTGCCCAAAATGGATCAGAATTTGTTGATAGAGCATGATTATGTATGTGAAAGTGGACACTACTAGTCATGTGGTCTCTCGACACTCCATATATGCAACCTAAGGGCCTCAAGATATTATCTCATTAGTTATCCCACAAAATAGGGATACCAATCATCAAGAATAATATTTTTGCACCAGAAGATTGGATGGAAACATAATATTTGTATAGTATATCCCAAATTTTCTGCAACAATAGAGGATATATTGAACTGCTACAATGTGGCCGAAGAAGACCAAGAAAATGAATACCCCAAGAACTTTTAGATAACTGAGACTGAAGGGGAGCGTGCAGTCGAACGACCAGAACTTGAATCCACGATATATGCCAATCCTTTGATTATGCACAAAGTAAATATTCGTACATAAGACATGCCTAAGTTCTTTAATATAGGATACTACTAGAGAAATGAGACAGTTGAGAAGATTTTCGACTTACTACACAAGTATGAGGAATTGTTCCTGACTACTTTCTTAGATATGAAGGGCATTGCTGGAGAGTTAGGAGAAATGAGGATTCCACTGAAACCGGATGCCAATCCTGTATGATAGAGACCATACAGAATGAATCTGAAATACAAGAAGAAAGTAAAAGAAGACATAGACGGAATGTTATAAGCCAAAATTATAGAGCCTGTTGAAGAATTAGAGTGGATTAACCCAATGGTAGTTCAAGATAAGAAGACGTGAGGAATCAGGATATGCGCTGACCTAAGGAAGTTAAATGATGCATGCTTACATGATCCATTCCCTACCGCATTTACAAAAGAAGTATTAGAGAATGTTGGGGGTCATGAGGGTTATTCTTTCATGGATGGATTCTCAGGATACCACTAGATCATGATTGCACATGAAGAAAGACACAAGATTGCCTTTGAGACAAAATGGGGTATTTATCAGTACACAATGATGTCATTTGTGTTGAAGAATGTGTCTTCCATAGTCTCTAGAGTAGTGGTAATTTTTCGCTAAATGTTAGATAAGTGTATCCAATACCATATCTGATTGAATTTAAAGAAATGCATCTTTTGTGCACCTTTTGGAATTTTGTTGGGCGATGTGGTGTGTAAACAGGGATTGTTAATGGACCCTGCAAAGATAGATGTGATTTTTTATTTGCTACCACCAACTTTAGTGTGAAAGTTGAGAGCTACGTTGGGTCATATTGGATATTATATAAATTTTATTAAAGGATATGCTCAAATTAAAACCCCTATGGAGAAGTTGTTGAAAAAGGAAGTTAAATTTTAGTGGAATGAGGAATTCCAGCAAGGCCTGGACACATTAAAGTAGAAGATAGTCACTGTGCCTATTTTGTTTTTTTCCTAATTGGAGCAAATAATTTCATGTACATGTGGATGCATCATTTATATCCTTAGGAGGAGTCTTAGATCATTCAGGAGAAGGGGAGATAGATCATCCAATTTCCTTTTCAAGAAGGAAGTTATCATCCACAGAGTAGAATTATACTACGACAAAATGTGAAGGTTTGGAAATGGTGTACACTTTGTATAAGTTTAGACATTACTTGCTTGGATCCCACTTCAAGATGTATACATACCATTATGCATCGAGATACCTAGTGAACAAGATAGTGTTGGATAGGAGGATATGTAGATGGTTATTTTTGTTCCAATAATATGACTTTGAGGTCATTGTGAAACTAGGGAAATTCAATTCAGGACCAGATCACTTATTGTGCATACTATCAGGAGAGGATGTAGGGAATCTGGATGACAATTTACCAGACGCACACTTATTTTCAATATATATGGTGGATGACTATTTTTCATACTTGGTCAAGTTTTTAATCACATGCGTAGCTCCCTCAAATTTTATAGTGGCGCAGAAGAAGAGACTAGTAGTAAAGGTAGAAGACTACCGACTAAGAGCATAGAACCTATATAAGTTAGGTGCATACGGTATTCGGTGACGTTGTGTATTAGAACATGAAAGAAACATGATACTGTCAGAGGCCCATGAAGCAGCTGCAGGAGGTCACTATGCAAACAAGGAAACAGCCCAAAAGATATCACGTGTAGGCATATAGTGGCCTACTTTGCACAAAGATGCCAAGGAATTTTGTCAAAGTTGTAATGTTTGTCAAAGAATCAGGAAGCCTTCTAGGAGATATGAGATGCCCTTAGTACCCCAACTAATTCTACAAGCATTTTAAAAATGGGAACTGGACTTTGTTATAGCAATTAATACACTAGGTAAGAGGTCGAGAACTCGATACATAATTATTACGACATACTACTTAACCAAATGGGTTGAAGCATAGACAATCAAATACATCAGCATGAACACAGTTGCACAATTTATGTTTGAAAATTTAGTTACAAGGTTTGGATTCCCAAGGATACTTATGAGTGATCAGGGAACTCACTTTCTGAACATAATGATTGTTTCATTGACAGAGGAGTTCTGAATTCATCATCGGGCAAATGGCACACTAGAATCCTTTAATAAGATCTTGTAGCATGAGCTAACAAAGGTGTCTAATGTAAGTAGGGATGTCTGGGACTTGAATATTCCAACAGTATTATGGGCATACATGAATACGAACAAGAAGGTGATATGTCACACTCCATTTAGATTGATATATGGACAAGAGGTTGTTATGCCGATGGAGTTTATAGTACCAAGGATGTGCATTTTTGTATTGACAGAACTTACAGAGGCATGCATAGTAGAAAAGAGACTGTCATACCTTATGGAATTAGAAGAAGATCATTTTTTTGAAGGTTTCCATTAACAAGTACATAAAGCACACGATAAAGCTTGGCAAGATAGACACATCAACAAGAAGAAATTTTGGAAGGGAGACTTAGTGTTACTCTATGACAATAAGTGTATACAACACCCAGGGAAGTTCTAGATGCATTGGATAGGAACTTATGTGATCATATATATGATAGATGTGGGTGTTGTTCAGTTAGATAAACTGAATAGAGAAGATATAGAAGGAATGGTTAATGATAGTCGATTGAAACTGTACAGGGATAGTCGGGCTTCCACGCACTAGTCTATGTGCACAATTTGTGTACCATATAACTTGTACTATAAAGGGGCCCACAATCCTTATCTTACCCCTTGCATCAAAATAATATTAAACAATTCATCTTAAAATTCACTTTTACACAGAAGAAACCCTAGAACAAGATGATGTCACCCCTTTAGGGGACGTTTTGGCACTTGAGCAAGTCATTGGAGAAGATGTGGAAGTCCTTGGGGCTTCTTGAGCCTCCTCATCATGGGCTAAGCCTTCTCCATGCCTCATCTAGTGAAAATATGCCAAGTGTCAATGTGAAATCACTCCATTGCCATAAAACCCCCTCAAGCACAATGTCAACCCTCAAAAGATGACGTTTTGCCTCTCCTAGGAATATTGTTTGGGTACTAGGGGTAGGGTAAGATCCTTCATGATGTAAAGTAAGCCTCCAAATGAATCTCTCTATGATCCAGTGTGCGGGCCTACCAAATCCAACCTGTGGGATCCTTGCCCCATGGAATCCCAAGCTAGGCTTGTTCTCCTAAAGCTGGCCACCAAGAAAGGTCCTACAAAACAAAAGGGTACGCCCTCTAAATATCTCAAGTGAAAGATATTATGATAAGTCTAAACCATATCTAATAATCAAGGAACCTAAACATGTGCATCAAAACTACCTCGTCAAAATAAACAAAATCTCAAAACCCTATACAATTCACCAAGTTTAAGTATGGGAGGGGTATCATAAAGGTCCTATTAGGTAGACCAAGACCCTCAAGTAGGGGATGCTCCCAAGGATTACCTTTAAAGGTTATGTAGTGGATGATGAGGTGGAAGGGGTTCAAACTTCATAGGTCAATGATTTTCATGACATACAAGGGCATGCATTATCTCATTCATGGGTGCCTTTGTAGAGGGTGTGTGGCACCTTCGTTTGTGATGCACTTTTTCCAAGCTCATTGTCTTTTTGTTCATTATTTATTTCATGTTTTAAGGAATGCGTTGAAGGCCACTATCCCAGCGTGGTGTCCAGATAATGACATTGTCATTCACAAATACCTCCCGGAAATGAGAAGGCTAACTCACGATGAGACCCGCTTTCGCTCATTTTTGCAACCAAGAGCCACTACCCTGGCTTGGTGATGAGATGATGCTAATGTCATACCACTAAATACCCATGATCATGATAGGTTGGCTCATGATGAGACCTCTCATCCTCCAACTAACCTCCTAAGCATTCATTATCATTCAATTTTGTAGGTCACCATTTTCTTAAAGAGAAGAATTTCATTTCTTTCTTGGGGATACCTGGGTGAAGCATATAGAAGGTTAATATCTAGGATTTTATCTTTTTAGACAACAAGAATCCTCTGGGCCTTCAACCCCTTCTTCCCATGAAATTAGGTACATGCCCTTCTTAGATCACTAAATTCAAAGGGCCTAGAAGAGGGAAACTTGATGGAAATGTGATGAGTGGACAGTGGTATGTATGATCAAGAATGGTACATTAACCCCTCAAGGGACCCCTAGTTTCAAATCTTCCCCAAATGTTGGACACTCACTAGGAAATCTATGACACTCACCAAGGTGAAATAGGGTCAAAATCAGAATGTCCAAGCATGTGTTCTATAATAAAAAGTAGCTTAAATAAAACATGCTTTAATGCCTTAAATATTAGGCTGATTACCTACCACAATACTTGACTTGTACCACATGGAGCAAGGCCCATCTGCCTTCTAGAAGTTTTCTTGTGTGGTGGATGTGCCCAAAATGGATCATAATTTGTTGATAGAGTGGGATTATGTATGTGCAAGTGGACACTACTAGTCATGTGGTCTCTCGACACTCCATATATGCAACCTAAGGGCCTTGAGGCATTATCTCATTAGTTATCCCACAAAATGGAGATACCAATCATCAAGAATAATATTTTTGCACCAGAAGATTGGATGGAAACATAATATTTGTATAGTATACCCAAATTTTCTGCAACAGTAGAGGTGATATTGAACTGTTACAATGTGGCCGAAGAAGACCAAGAAAATGAATACCCCAAGAAATTTCAGATAACTGAGACTGAAGGGGAGTGTACAGTCGAACGACCAGAACTTGAATCCACGATATACGCCAATCCTTTGATTACGCGCAAAGTAAATATTGGTACATAAGACATGCCTAATTTCTTTAATATAGGATACTACTAGAGAAATGAGACAGTTGAGAAGATTTCCGACTTACTACACAAGTATGAGGACTTGTTCCTGACTACTTTCTTAGATATGAAGGGCATTGTTGCAGAGTTAGGAGAAATGAGGATTCCACTGAAACTGGATGCCAATCCTGTACGACAGAGACCATACAGAATGAATCTGATATACAAGAACAAAGTAAAAGAACACATAGACAGAATGTTATAAGCCAAAATTATAGAGCCTATTTAAGAATTAGAGTGGATTAACCCAATGGTAGTCCAAGATAAGAAAACATGAGGAATCAGGATATGCGATGACCTAAGGAAGTTAAATGATGCATGTTTACATGATCCATTCCCTACCGCATTTACAAAAGAAGTATTAGAGAATGTCGTGGGTCATGAGGGTTATTCTCTTATGGATGGATTCTTAGGATACCACTAGATCAGGATTGCACATGAAGAAAGACACAAGATTGCCTTTGAGACAAAATGGGGTCTTTACTAGTACACAATGATGTCATTTGGGTTGAAGAATGTGTCTTCCATAGTTTCTAGAGTAGTGGTAATTTTGTGCTTAATGTTAGATAAGTGTATACAATACCATATCTCATCGAATTTAAAGAAATGCATCTTTTGTGCACCTTTTGGAATTTTGTTGGGCGATGTGGTGTGTAAACAGGGATTGTTAATGGACCCTGCAAAGATAGATGTGATTTTTTTATTTTCTACCACCAACTTTAGTGTCAAAGTTGAGAGCTACGTTGGGTCATACTGGATATTATATAAATTTTATTAAAGGATATTCTCAGATTAAAACCCCTATGGAGAAGTTGTTGAAGAAGGAAGTTAAATTTTAGTGGAATGAGGAATTCCAGCAAGACCTGGACACATTAAAGTAGAATATAGTCACTGTGCCTATTTTTGTTTTTCCTAATTGGAGCAAATAATTTCATGTACATGTGGATGCATCATTTATATCCTTAGGAGGAGTCTTAGATCATTCAAGAGAAGGGGAGATAGATCATCCAATTTCCTTTTCAAGAAGGAAGTTATCATCCACAGAGCAGAATTATACTAGGACAAAATGTGAAGGTTTGGAAATGTTGTACACTTTGTATAAGTTTAGACATTACTTGCTTGGATCCCACTTCAAGATGTATACATACCATTCTGCACCGAGATACCTAGTGAACAAGATAGTGTTGGAGGGGAGGATATGTAGATGGTTATTTGTGTTCCAAGAATATGACTTTGAGGTCATTGTGAAACTAGGGAAATTCAATTCAGGACCAGATCACTTATTGTGCATACTATCAGGAGAGGATGTAGGGAATCTGGATGACAGTTTACTAGACGCATGCTTATTTTCAATATATATGGTGGATGACTATTTTTAATACTTAGTCAAGTTTTTAAGAACATGCTTAACTCCCACAAATTTTATAGTGGCGCAGAAGAAGAGACTAGTAGTAAAGGTATAAGACTACCAACTAAGAGCATAGACCCTATATAAGTTAGGTGCATACGGTACTCTTTGACGTTGTGTATTAGAACATGAAAGAAACATGATACTATCAGAGGCCCATGAAGCGGTTGTAGGAGGTCACTATGCAAACAAGGAAACAACCCAAAAGATATTACGTGTAGGTATATGGTAGCCTACTTTGTACAAAGATGCCAAGGAATTTTGTCAAAGTTGTGATGTTTGTCAAATAATCAGGAAGCCTTCTAGGAGAGATGAGATGCCCTTAGTACCCCAAGTAATTCTACAAGCATTTTAAAAATGGGAAGTGGACTTTGTTGGATCGATTAATACACCAGCTAAGAGGTCGAGAACTTGATACATAATTACTACGACATACTGCTTAACCAAATGGGTTGATGCAGATCCAATCAAATACATCAGCATAAAGACAGTTGCACAATTTATGTTTGAAAATGTAGTTACAAGGTTTGGATTCCCAAGGATACTTATGAGTGATCAAGGAACTCACTTTCTGAACATAATGATTGTTTCATTGACAGAGGAGTTCTGAATTCATCATCAGGAAAATGGCACACTAGAATCCTTTAATAAGATCTTGTAGCATGAGCTGACAAAGGTGTCTAATGTAAGTAGGGATGTCTGGGACTTGAATATTCCAACAGTATTATGGGAATAAATGAATACGAACAAGAAGGTGATATGTCACACTCCATTTAGATTGATATATGGACAAGAGGTTGTTATGCCGATGGAGTTTATAGTACCAAGGATGTGCATTGTTGCATTGACAGAACTTACAAAGGCATGTGTAGTAGAAAAGAGACTGTCATATCTTATGAAATTAGAAGAAGATCATTTTTTGAAGGTTTCCATTAACAAGTACATAAAGCACACGAGAAATCTTGGCAAGATAGACACATCAACAAGAAGAAATTTCGGAAGGGAGACTTAGTGTTACTCTATGACAATAAGTTTATACAACACACAGGGAAGTTCTAGATGTATTGGATAGGAACTTATGTGATCATATATATGATAGATGTGGGTGTTGTTCAGTTAGATAAACTGAATGGAGAATATATATAAGGAATGGTAAACAATAATCGACTGAAACTGTACAGGGAAAGTCGGGCTTCCACGCACTAGTCTATTTACACAATTTGTGTACCATAGAACTTGTACTATAAAGGGGCCCACAATCCTTATCTTACCACTTGCATCAAAATAACATTAAACAATTCATATTAAAATTCACTTTTACACAGAAGAAAACCCTAGAACAAGATGATGTCACCCCTTTAGGGGACGTTTTGGCACTTGAGCAAGTCATTGGAGAAGATGTGGAAGTCCTTGGGGCTTCTTGAGCCTATTCATAATGGTCTAAGCCTTCTCCATGTCTCATCTGATGAAAATATGCCAAGTGTCAATGTGAAATCACTCCATCGCCATAAAACCCCCTCAAGCACAATGTCAACCCTCAAAAGATGACATTTTGCCTCTCCTAGGAACATTGTTTGGGTACTAGGGGTTGGGTAAGATCCTTCATGATGTAAAGTAAGCCTCCAAATGAATCTCTTTATGATCCGGTGTGCAGGCCTACCAAATCCAACCTGTGGGATCCTTGCCCCATGGAATCCCAAGCTAGGCTTGTTCTCCCAAAGTTGGCCACCAAGAAAGGTCCTACAAAACAAAAGGGTATGCCCTCTAAATATCTCAAGTGAAAGATATTATGATAAGTGTAAACCATATCTAATAATCAAGGAACCTAAACATGTGCATCAAAACTACCTCGTCAAATTAAACAAAATCTCAAAAACCTATACAATTGACCAAGTTTAAGTATGGGAGGGGTATCATAAAGATCCTATTAGGTAGACCAAGACCCTCAAGTAGGGGATGCTCCCAAGGATGACCTTTAAAGGTTATGTAGTGGATGATGAGGTGGAAGGGGTTCAAAATTCATAGGCCGATGATTTTCATGACATACAAGGGCATGCATTATCTCATTCATGGGTGCCTTTGTAGAGGGTGTGCGGCACCTTCGTTTGTGATGCACTTTTTCCAAGCCCATCGTCTTTCTGTTCATTATTTATTTCATGTTTTAAGGAACAAGTTGAAGGCCACTATACCAGCGTGGTGTCCAGATAATGACATTGTCATTCACAAATACCTCCCAGAAATGAGAAGGCTAACTCACGATGAGACCCCCTTTCGCTCATTTGTGCAATCGAGAACCACTACCCTGGCTTGGTGATGAGATGATGCTAATGTCATGCCTCTAAATACCCATGATCATGATAGGTTGGCTCGTGATGAGACCTCTCATCCTCCAAATTGTAAGTTTTAAACCTGCGAAGTAAAGCAATGCATATATATTCTTAAGCAATACAGAAATTAATCAATGGCTCATACACAGATTACACAGATATTTTTACCGGAAACCCTCAACCAGGAAAACCTTTCTTATTTTCATTATATCGAATTTCACCATTCGTCATACAATATATACCATGTTTTTAGGTATTCCATAGATACCAAAACCCTAATCCCTTAATCCAGGATTAATTTACAAATCAACTAAAAATAGCAAAATCCGCTAAAAATAGCAAAAACCACCCAAAAAAAAATTTCGGGACACTGCCTTGAACCCCGTCGGCCCCGGGCTACCGCCCAGTGCCGAACACTGCGCGTAACTAGGGGGGGGCATACCTGCCCCCCCCTGGGACCCCCCTAGGAAGCGCCCGGCGCAACGACAGAGCTCTAAGTGTGGGGATCGTCAAACGCAGTTGTCGTATCTGACGCACCCACACACACACACATGCAAAGAATATAACACATACCCAACATTCTCCCACTTGTTGTTTTCTTTGCATCCATGGGTCCAGGGGATTATATAGTCAACAATCTAGGGCAGCAATGCCCATTGTTACTCTACACCAAGA
>ML777804.1:237774-260640 GCA_009831015.1 Picea engelmannii | reverse complement strand
ATACAATGTTTTTAGGTATTCCGTAGATACCAAAACCCTAATCCCTTAATCCGGGATTAATTTACAAATCAGCTAAAAATAGCAAAATCCGCTAAAAATAGCAAAAACCGCCCAAAAAAAAATTCGGGGCATTGCCCCGAACGTTGCGCGTAACCAGGGGGGGGAATACATTCCCCCCCCCCCCTGGGACCCCCCTAGGAAGCGCCCGGTGCAACAGCAGAACTCTAAGTTTGGGGATCGTCAGACGCAATTTTCGTATCTGATGCACCCACACACACACACATGCAAAGAATATAACACATACCCAACACAACTAACCTCCTAAGCATTCATTATCATTCAATTTTGTAGGTCACCATTTTATTAAAGAGAACCATTTCATTTATTTCTCGGGGATACCTAGGTGAAGCATCTAGAAGGTTAATATCTAGGATTTTATCTTTTTAGCCAAAAAGAATCCCTCTGGGCCTTCAACCCCTTCTTCCCATGAAATTAGGTACATGCCCTTCTTGGATCACTAAATTCAAAGGGCCTAGAAGTGGGCAACATGATGGAAATGTGATGAGTGGACAGTGGTATGTATGGTTGGGAATGGTATAGTAACCCCTCAAGGGACCCCTAGTTTCAAACCTTGCCCAAATGTTGGACACTCACTAGGAAATCTATGACACTCGCCAAGGTGAAATAGGGTCAAAATCAGAATGTCCAAGTATGTGTTCTATAATAAAAAGTAGATTAAATAAAACATGCTTTAATGCCTTAAATATTAGGGTGATTACCTACCACAATACTTGACTTGTACCACATGGATCAAGACCCATCTGCCTTCTAGAAGTTGTCTTGTGTGGTGGATGTGCCCAAAATGGATCAGAATTTGTTGATAGAGAGGGATTATGTATGTGCAAGTGGACACTACTAGTCATGTGGTCTCTCGACACTCCATATATGCAACCTAAGGGCCTCAAGACATTATTTCATTAGTTATCCCATAAAATGGGGATACCAATCATCAAGAATAATATTTTTGCACCAGAAGATTGGATGGAAACATAATATTTGTATAGTATACCCAAATTTTCTACAACAATAGAGGAGATATTGAACTATTACAATGTGGCCGAAGAATGCCAAGAAAATGAATACCCCAAGAACTTTCAGATAACTGAGACTGAAGGGGAGCATGCAGTCGAACGACCAGAACTTGAATCCACGATATACGCCAATCCTTTGATTACGCACAAAGTAAATATTGGTACAGAAGACATGCCTAAGTTCTTTAATATAGGATACTACTAGAGAAATGAGACAGTTGAGAAGATTGTGGACTTACTACACAAGTATCAGGATTTGTTCCTAACTACTTTCTTAGATATGAAGGGCAATGTTGGAGAGTTAGGAGAAATGAAGATTCCACTGAAACCGGATGCCAATCCTGTATGATAGAGACCATAGAGAATGAATCTGAAATACCATAAGAAAGTAAAAGAAGACATAGACAGAATGTTATAAGCCAAAATTATAGAGCCTATTGAATAATTAGAGTGGATTAACCCAAAAGATATTATGTGTAGGTATATGGTGGCCTACTTTGCACAAAGATGCCAAGGAATTTTTTCAAAGTTGTGATGTTTGTCAAAGAATTAGGAATCCTTCTAGGAGAGATGAGATGCCCTTAGTACCCCAAGTAATTCTACAAGCATTTTAAAAATGGGAAGTGGACTTTGTTGGATCGATTAATACACCAGCTGAGAGGTCGAGAACTCCATACATAATTACTACGACATACTACTTAACCAAATGGGTTGAAGCATAGCCAATCAAATACATCAGCATGAAGATAGTTTCACAATTTATGTTTGAAAATGTAGTTACAAGGTTTGGATTCCCAAGGATACTTATGAGTGATCAGGGAACTCACTTTCTGAACATAATGATTGTTTCATTGAAAGAGGAGTTCTGAATTCATCATCGGGCAAATGGCACACTAGAATCCTTTAATAAGATCTTGTAGCATGAGATGACAAAGGTGTCTAATGTAAGTAGGGATGTCTGGGACTTGAATATTCCAACAGTATTATGGGCATACATGAATACGAACAAGAAGGTGATATGTCACACTCCATTTAGATAGATATATGGACAAGAGGTTGTTATGCCGATGGATTTTATAGTACCAAGGATGTGCATTGTTGCATTGACAGAACTTACAGAGGCATGCGTAGTAGAAAAGAGACTGTCATACCTTATGGAATTAGAAGAAGATTGTTTTTTTGAAGGTTTCCTTTAACAAGTACATAAAGCACACGATATATCTTGGCAAGATAGACACATCAACAAGAAGAAATTTCGAAAGGGAGACTTAGTGTTACTCTATGACAATAAGTTTATACAACACCCAGGGAAGTTATAGATGCATTGGCTAGGAAATTATGTGATCATATATATGATAGATGTGGGTGTTGTTCAATTATATAAATTGAATGGAGAAGATATAGAAGGAATGGTTAATGATAGTCGATTGAAACTGTACAGGGACAATCGGGCTTCCACGCACTGGTTTATGCGCACAATTTGTGTACCATAGAACTTGTACTGTAAAGTAGCATAGATAAGAATAAAAGTAGAAAAAGAAATAAAATACAGAAGGTTGAAAGTTAGCATAAAAGTATTAGTTCAAACAGTTCAACCAGAGAATGTCACAATTCATAAGGAAGCACAAAATTTCACATAGATCTAGTGAACAAGGAGGACGTGTGTGCAAGAAGGAAGAATGATTATGACAGAGACGTATGAATAAAGTGGGAAAATAATTTAATTCAATCCATGAAGAGACATGCATTAAAGGATGAACATGACGACAAAGTAGTGGCATCGTATAGTCATAAATACAAATCGACAAGAGGATTTTGATAGACTGGAAGATATAACACAGGATTCGTCAGAGGATATGAAGTTAATGAAACATTAAGGAATGCAATGAATGTTAAGGAAAGTGGATTAGACTGTAATTTTGGGTGTGAATGGGTTTAGAAATAGTTGGCGACAGGTTATTAAGGCAGTTGAAGACCCGACAGAAAGAAGTTATTGTCAATTGTGTTTTCATAGAGGGAAGTGTGAGTAGAGATCCGATCAAATACATACAGCCGAGTGAATATAGACAAAACCAAAGCAGTGATTTGCAAAGAAAAATTGCATAGGACTATGGCACCACCCAAATAAGTAGTGGAATCAACATCAACACCAAAGAAACAATGTAGTAAGTCGTCGGTAGTAATGGTATAGGAAGAAAATATAAGAGCGTCCTTGTTAGAGCCTAATCCGAGAAATTTTCCAAGGGATTATGTACCACCAAGGAACCCATCAATAAAGTTGGTACACCTACAAAAGGAAGTGAAGTGTCCTCTCGTGGAGCCAAAAATTCCATTGAGAGTAATAGTCAAAGGAGACATGTTAGGTGCAGTGTCGAGTCTAAGGTTTGTGGATCATGAATTTTTAGACAAGAATAAGTTCCCAAACTTAGCCTCAAGAAAATATTTGAGGACATTCATCTATCTAGAGACAATGTTTATCAGAGTTGAGCCATAGACATGGGCAACAAGATTGGAGAAATCAAGAATCATGAACTTGCTACAAATCCTGCATTTTGGTAGGAGCAACGAGATAAATTCATATGTGAATATGCTGCTAAGTTGCATCCACAGAAGATATTTATGGATGGAAAGACTAGTTTCCATCAATTCAGAGATGATCGTCCAGATAAAAGGGTTTTCGATGTTAGGGGATGACCCAATGCTACTATTTTCAGACAATTCGAATGAAAAATCATTTTCAGAGAGGATAAGGGAGAAGTTTGGTATGTTCAGAGCAATGCGCAGAATCAATGTAGCAAATATCAATGATGATTGGTCAAGTTTTCAATGCATGTATTAGCTTGAAAATTGTTGAGAAAGTGTCACAAAGATCAAGTTCCTGCAGGAGTGATAGCAATGGTAGAGAAGTGTGTCGAAGGTGTATAGATGAGATGTGCGACGTTCCTAGTCAACTAGTTCTAGATAGAATGCAGATAAGCGTAAGACAGAGGTATGGAATTCCCCTACACATGGTTGCTAATATTAATTCCATCAGTGGCTTGGAGGGAGCTGGAGGACTCACATTTTTTGTCAGCAACAAATGAGGCATGCTTGGCAACGAGTTACACAAACTTGTGGCACACTGCACATAAGGGAGGACAACTATAAAACAATATTTACTTCTACATATACAAGGAAATGATTTGGACAAGCATTTAGAGTACACCATGCACACCACCACAGGTGGTCGAAGAATACAAGCTAGTTGCAATTTAAGGCATGGAACCATCACATGTATGTGCAAGTGAAAATGGACCCAAGTAAATAATGGCTTCCCACATGGTATAGGTTAATCGAGGAAGAGATGGGATATATTATGGAAGGTTGGGATTACGATTGGAATATCCCAACAACAAATATAGAGCAGCCGGAGAAATGAAACCTAGAATTACAAGACATAGATGATGATGAAGAAGAGGAGAAGAACATGAAAAAGGAAATGGTGTAGGAGGAACAACACAGAATAAAGTCTCGTGCACGGGAAAGAAGAGAAAATAAGAAGATGCAGGGACAATAGTCCCACAACAAAAGAAAAGGAAAGCTACAAAATAAATAGTTGTGCAATCCCTTACAAAAGATGACTTGGAAAGGATTTCAAACCAAGTTAAGGAAGAAATAGATGAAGCCTTTGAGTGTGTGACACGTCAACAAGAAGAAATACATTCATATATGCACACACAAATTGTTGCGTCGTGACGAATTTTGGAAACAATGAGACTAACACCATTTCACACTGGAGAAAATGTATAGAAAGAACAAACGATGCATATGACAGAAGCACAGTCGATGACATCCCAACTAGTTTCAAAAGCAGGTAGTGAAGATATGGATAGGGGCCTTGGAGTTCCCCACATCAAATCTAAAGGAGAAAGTAAAGACACTAAGTCATATTGACTTAGTGGTATCTTAGTTTCCTATAGATATTGTGTATGGGTTACAATCGAACATGACATAGGAACTTCAAGTGCATACAACATCGACATCGTTGGAGATGACAAAAACAATTGCAGAAAAGGACATGTTGCAAGCATAATACGATCAACTTAGGAAAGAGTGGGATGAGGCAACACAAAAGTCAAAGAGAGTCAAACAGGCGGTCGAGAGGGTGTATAAAATTATTCTAGAAGTGATAAGGGAGGAAGAAACCCGATTGGAGGAACATGTGACGAAGCTGAGCAAAGCCATTCAAGGATTTTGAATAAAGATCACTGACTTAGAGGCATGATAGATACCAAGCACCCCCCCAGAGAAAAGGGAGCAACACAAAAATATGGCCACCAAAATCATAGAGAACATCAAGAGTATGGAAGTAGAATGTGATAAGTTGTATGCAGAAAGCACAAGAGTTTGGATGCAACTAGATGAAGACATGGAGCTACAAAAGATTGGACAGAAGATACATGCTGCACAGGACAAGGCACAAAAGTTTAAAGAAGGAATGATTACATTACTACCAACAGAGGGGGTAACAACAATGTCCGAAAACATAAAAATATATTCAGAGATAAATCAGCTAAGGGGGGAGTAGCAATATCACGTGATAGCGGAGTTAGCCTCCACTCAAGGCAAGATCAAGCAGGTAGTGCAGGAAACCACTAAAAAATTGAAGACTCACTTAACTGCATAATTGGCTGAAGAAATTGTACAATAGGAAGAACAAGTCATGGAAAAAGTTTCAACGACCAGTGATACACTACATAAGTTCTTAGAAACATGGAAGCATGCCTGAAGTGGCTTAGGAAAAACCACATGTGAGTGTTGGGGGCCTATTGGAGCAGGCTATTTTGAATAAGTTTTTGGAATCACGCACGAACGAATCGCATGACATTTTGTCTAAGGGGCAACGTGTGTGCAAAGAAGTTGGAGCATTTTCAGGAGCCAATGTGCAAAAGGCAGAAAGTAGTTAGGAGTTTTGGGACATCATGTCCATTTTGTAACCATTTTGTAATGGGCTTATCCCTATTGTAAATCTATAAATTGTAATGGAGTTTTTTGGGTAGAGGAATCTTTTTTGAGTAGTTCAAAATAAGAGTTTGATGAGTATTGGGAAGTTTTGGGGAGATAGTGTGCACTGTATGCGCGAATGACTAGGGCGCGTTGAGGTAGAATTGATATACCTATTATGAGCATAGGGCGCACATGAAGTAAGAACTAAATATTATGAATGAATGAATAAGAATCCAACCATTGTGGACATAGCCTAGTTTGGGGTGAACCACATTAAATCTTGTGTCTCGATGTGTTGCTTATGTGTATTGTACGATTAATATAGATATGATTACCGTCTTTGCACAATGATGATGAATGTTTAGTATTATGAATATGTCATTGATATATGTTGTGCACTTAAGGTAATGATGAATGAATGAATGTTAAGTAAGGTAATGTCATGTAGAAGGTATATTGCATGATAAGTTAATGTTGAGTGATGGAAATTGCGCACATGAACAATGCATAGTATGGTCATGTTGAATGCCTCACTTCCCCTCATCACTACAGAAATTTGGTTCCAACAACCCATCTAGATGCCTCATGTCAGACTTCACTTGCTTGCAGGTGATGCCGAAAGGGCCAATGTCTAAGGTTTTTTTTTGTTTATTATCATTGAACCTAGGGTTTTCCCACTGCATGCAAACATAGTGGCAACACTTCTATGTAACATTTGTCTTGCCCCTTGTGAAATGATTTACACAAAGGTGATAGATTTTACGATAACATTTTGGCACCATTGTCGAGGAGAATTGAGTTATTATTCTTGGAAATATGAAGTCTATGCTTCAATATTCTTTTGATGAGTATACATCAAATCCTAACCTAGTGTTCTCATTTGGTGAATCCATTGATGGAAGAATCCCTTTTCCCTATGCAATTTTTTAAGAATCTATCCTTGTAAGGTGAAACAAGCATTATTGTAAAGGAATTTAAGATTCACCTTGGCATATCCACTCATATACTTTTGTAAAAAGGTGTCATACTATTTTAATATTATGTATGAAGTTGCATATTCTCAAATGAAGGAATTATGGCACCATGGGAACTTCATGAAATTTTTCCTTCTCTTGATATTAAGAATGTTTCTAGATACCCGAATCCATTTTTTTCCGGATTGGGGGGATGATTGTCCAAAATTTGATGGTGATCCATCTTCGACCATTACTCATGTTGTAAAATTATTGAAATACACCTCAAAAATAAATGTGATACATTAATATGTGATTATAAGATTATTTTTATTGTATCTAGAAGCAAAACAAAAGGATTGGGTCAACATTCTTGCAGTCCAAAGAATATATCTTCTATTGCAGATTTCATTGATAAATTTCTCAAGAATTGGGGCCCCATATTTCAAATGTATGAATACACTCTTTAAACCCTATTGAATATGAAGAAGACATTGTTGAAGAAAAATAAACAAAAAAAGAGATTCATCAAGGAAGCTACCAAACCTATGAAGAAGAGCAAGGGCCACCTCATGAATCCATTGAATAAAAGGAAGACTTGGATGAAACACAACATGTTGAAGTTCAAGGCCATGATGATAACTTGATAGAAGAGAGTGTCTTTGTTCACAAAGAAAAGTGTATGGTAAGTTGTACTCCTTTCCAAGATTTTGATTCCTATGATGCATCCTTTGATTATTTGTAAAGTGAATATTTTTCATAGAAGCGCTCAGAGTTGATGAAACTTTCATTTGACGAGGAACATGGTAACCATGAGACTGGAAATGTTGATGATTTTCTACGCATTGGAAGGCATAAATGGGATATGAGTTTTTCTCATTTTTATGGGGATCCCATTTATGATACTGATACATGTCCTTTTGAGCACATCCTAGGAGGTATGATACATATTTTTTTGAGCACTTGGGGTTATTTTGTGAAGAAGATTTTCAACCACCCTTATGCTCAAATTTTGGTTAACATTCATGTGAGCACTCTTATGGGACTATGATTGACCCAAAGCAGCAAGAATGTCATAGGAGAAATTTATAGCCATCTTTTTCCTCGTCTTGTTAGCTATATGTCATTGGAGGTACAACTGGAAATTATGTTTTTGGTGATGAGATATATATGGGGAAAATGTGTTTTCAACCTATGGTTTGTCACAAGGATTTTCAACCACATATAAAAGCACCACAAACCCTAAGTTGGGAGCATTTTTTTCATCTTCATCCTCTTCAGAAAATCATGAGGTATTTTTTAGGTTTCTCGTGATTCCATCTCAAGCCTTTCAGAGTGACATTATAAATGAAATATGAGGTTGCCATATTTTGAAGTACATAGATCAATGTTACAAGATGCAAGGATTGCATGATGAAGGCCTTTCTTGGAGCAAGTATGATCCATCATTAATATATTGCAACCCTGTTCAAATATGGATAGAGAAACCTTATAAATGCACATCTCGACATGATTACAATCCTATTACTTTCCCTCATGAGTTGGATTTTGTGTTTGGTTATGGTGTAATGTTTGTCCTAGATCATCACCATTTTTTTCTTGACATTTCCTTGTTTTGGTTCATAACTAAGCACAAGGGTATAATTTTTTATCTTGATGGGATGTTAGGATGGTTTCACTAGTTGTATGATTATACATAGCACTTTTGTTGTCCTATAGAATTAGGTAGGTTAATGTTAGTTCATATTGTGTGCTTGCATATTGATTGTACTTTATTTTGATTGATATTTGGTATTAATTGATCTTATACATCCATGACAGCTTATCCTTATACATGTTTTAAAAAACATATATATATATATATATATATATATATATATATATATATATATATATATATTAATGAAAATGAAAAACAAAAATAGACAATTTATTTTAAACCTTCCATATACCAAGATGGATCATATCCCCTTACCCTCTTGTTACTGATGGTTTTATGTTAGAATGTAGAAGGAAACACAACAACAAAACAGACCATTAACACAATAATTTAGTGTATTTGAGTGCATGAATTGGGCTCAATGGTTGACGCAAAACCCGACACCAAATGGCGTGTTCATTTAGGCACAAAAATTAGCATCAGGATTAACACTTAGATTAGCATCTAGATTAGCACCCATAGTAGCGCCTAAATTGGTAGTTTTTCTCCCAATCATGCTTCCTGTTTTTCTTCTAGTATAGAATCAAAAATAGCTTCTGATTTAGCTTCCAAATTTATGCCAAGCTTTGCTTCCATTATTGTGTCTTTTTTTGCTTCTAAAATGGCTTCCATGATTGCGTCTTTAATTGCTTCTAAAATTGCTTCCATTTTTACTTCTGTGTTTGCTACCTGAATTGCTTCTTTTTTTGCTTCCTAGGTAGTGCCAAGTTTTGCTTCCAAGATTGCTTCTGGTTTGGCTTCCATTGTTGCTTCATTTGTTTCTTCAAAAAATGATTATTTTTTTGCTTCTAAAGTGCCACCAAGTTTTTCTCCTTAATTAACACTAAATTTTGCTTCCAGAATTGATTCCTTGTTAACTCCATGGTTTGCTTCCTTTTAGTTCCAAGGTTTTCTTCCTTTTTAGCGCTTGGTTTTGCTTCTTTTTTATGTCCAGGGTTTGCTTCTTAATTAGCATCCAATTTTTCTTCCTGTTAAACGACCAATTTAGCTTCATGCTTAGATCCAGAAATAACTCCAAGTATGGCTTCCAATTTAATGTCAAGTTTTACTTCCATTTTAGAGCCACATTTTGCTTCCAGTTTAATAACTCATGTTATTTCCTTATAGCTTCCATTTATTAATTTAATATTTTTTATTTCAATTTAATTAGTTAAATATATCATGCCTCTTAAAAAACTTATATCATTATAGAGTAAGTCATATTGCATTTGAAGAATTTTATATGATAACTTTTATAAATAATTTTTAGGGAAATGGACATCCATACAAACTAACAACATCGGTATACTTATTAAATCTTCATCTAAATAAAATCTACAACATATAGTGTATACAAAATAACAAGATAATGGTTATAACATGATCATCATCTATAATTAAAATATGTGATTCAAATATACCAATATTAGATAAGTATCATGTCAAACAACTTATATCTTAAAAAAAAAACAGATATCTCATTTGAAATGTATAACATTTCTGGAGATCTTATACAAAATAACAAGATAATGATTATAACATAATCATCATCTATAATTAAAACAAGTGAGTCAAATATACCAATATTAGATAAGTATCATGTCAAACAACTTATATCTTAAAAAAAAAAATAGATATGTCATTTGAAATGTATAACATTTATGGAGATCTTAAAAAAACATATATCGCATTTCAAATTTATGCCATACCATTCATGAAGAAATTTAATTGAATTTGACAACATCCATCCTGAGTAGTAAAGTAAAATCATCATATGTAATAAATATCCATTCAAAAATCCACACACACACACACACACACACACACACACACACACACACACACACACACACACACAGATATATATATATATATATATATATTAACAAGCCAATACTGATAAGATGATCATCATATATAACTAAAACAAGTGAAATTCAAATATGCCAGTAGATCAATAACATGTCCAAATGATATAAGTGAAAATGATAAATAATGTAACTAAAAATGATACATGTCTAAATGATACAACTCAATAATATGGTATTGCAGGTGAAAATGATACATATGATAGTAAACATGAAAAGAGACATCATAACGATATATCAACAATGATTTATGATGGAGTATATATGATCAATGTCATTGGCTACTACCAACAACTAGTTCATCATCATCATCACTATCATGATGATCATCAATGTGATCATCATCGTCATCTGCCTCATCATCATCATATCCCATGTATGTATCAGACCAATTATAATATGGATCTATCTCATGAGGATCAACTAGATCTTCTGGAAGACCCGTGTTCTGCAAAACAAACATTCAAAATGAAAAGTTATTATTTATTTCATGCAATAATTAATTTTTGTGTTATATTTATAATATTACAACATATGAAACAACACCATAATCATATTACATTATATCAAAGTGCACATACCATAATAAAATTTCAAATAAGTTACAGATAATATGCCATTCCAATGATGTAAAACATGCAACAATTCCAATAAACCTTAGTAAAGATCATAAAAAAATATGTTATGCATTTTAACTATCAACTGTAAATTCTATTACATAAATGTAAGTGCCAACTCTCTCCATTTTGTGCTATATATGATTACGTTTGCTTCAAAGATCCTTTGAGAGTTAACTGGTCTATATATCTTCTTCTCTTATATTTCACAAATGAATATTTTTCTAGGACATTTTGGCACTATAATATGATTCAAAGGTCCTTTGAGAGTTAACTAGTCTATAGGTAATTATTAAGATTCTCTCTATACTTATTCAACTAGACCACATCCAAAGATGCTCTCAATACTTATTCAACTAGAGTATGCTAGACCCTGTTATATCTACAAAGATTGGATACAAATAGTCCAATGTACAAAAAGTATGTGAAGATATGGCTTGGCTGCAAATTATATACAACTAAAAAACAATGATAAAAATAAAGGAGAAACTATCAACATTGACAAAAGGCCAAAAGCAACGGAGAATATTGCAGGGTTTATAAATAGTACATGACCCGCGACCACAAATAAGTGACCCAATTCCGTCTTTGAGGAGCATGAAGGAAACTGTGTATTCATCTGTGCAATAAAATCAATAGTTGCAGGGGAAGAGTTATTGATTGATTACAATTTGAATCGAATAGATACAAATGTTGCTATTATGGGGGAGGTACGTATACTAATTTACCCAAACTGTAAGCAATGAATCTCATATTTTATGATTTTCATTATGTTCTTTACGGTGTTAATCCATTTGGAGAGATTCGATCTGTTTAGTACTCAGTGTGTCCTATTTTTGTTATCAAAATTTGAATTTTTCATCATAAATTTGAATTTATTTCCAATGATATTGATCACAGTTCTAATTTTACTGTAATGTGGCAGGATGATCATGGTAAATCAAAAGCGACCTCAGAACATGTAAATGAACAACATTTTTTGAATTGCATTTAATGTGCATTTTATTTATGTGGCGATCAATTATTTTATTTGTTTACATAACTGAATTATCATTTATTTTTTCAAATATGTAGTTGGCGAGACATGATGTTGGTGATGATTCGCTCAACGAAATGGATTTGTATGAATCCCCCGACCCTATGGTTTTAATAAGAAAAAATATCAATAAAGGAAACAAGGATTTAGCTCACTTGTTATATATTCTAGATCAAACTCTTGAGGTTGAAGAAAAGATCAGAGAAGTTATGACAAGGCTTAAGACATATAAGGTAATAACCATAATTTCAAGTGGTTTTATTTTTATGTCATAAGATCAATTATTAAAGTTTGATTTTTAACTTTTACATTATCTAAACAAAAAAAATGTTTTCTTTCTTATATAGATATTTTTGGATCATGCTGACACCGACATGCATGGTATCGGTAGTAGTGGCACTACACAAATGCCACAGGGTCCCAACGCAGGCCCTTGTATAACTTCCAGGATGCAGCTATTCGGATCTCCACCTTCCACACCATTAGGTGGGATCCACGACACGCCCACCAAGGAAGCGACCACACAGGTAGGCTCTGTAGGTGATGATGAAGATGAGGCTAATGATTTGACAAACTATATGGTTGATTTTTCCAAAGAAATATGTGTGACCAGCACAAGGACCCTTAAGGGAACCTTTATGGTCAACAAGGAAGAGCTTCCATTTAAGTAAGTTAAAGTCCCAGGTAATTTAAAATTTTATTTTTTTCATGTTCTCTATGTAGACAAATATAAATCATCTAAATTATTATTTTTTAATTAATAATCATATAATCATTTTGCATGTAGGGAACAATGATTTTTACAGGTCTTTGGAGAATAAGGCTTTGCTGATTTTTGGGCCCATGATACGAGAGAGGTGGGATTCCCAGAATTCCAACCTCAAAAAAGAATTGATGGATTATCTAGAAATTATTTTTGGTGTAGATACTTTTAATAAGACTTTGGCCACCACCGTAGTTGGCCAATATTTAAAATATACACAAGAAACATATAGAAAGAACTTGAAAAAAAATGATAGGTATGAGTGTCCTCTGATGATTCTAGAGAGGGAGTGGAAGGCCCTCATTGAGGACGCAAAAGAGAATAAATTGACAAATGAAGGAAAAACAACCCTTGGTCCTAGAAGGTAAATTACAATTTCAATTGAATACCTTCAATTTTTTTTAGATGTAAATAAAATTGTGGTATATATTAACATACTTAAAAAAAATTATGATAGGTTGACTGACACGCCAAACGTCACAAAAGTAAGGCTTTTCAAATGTGGCCAGCACATGCTAGGCTAGGGTAGCTACTTGAAGTTGCAGTCATGAATTATAAGTACCTAAATATCTTATTTGTATCACCTTAAAACTTTTAGGTAACTGCAACAAATAACATAAAAAAATGCATACTCTTATGCAATGTAGGGTGACGAGTTTGGTATTGAAACCACGGAGGAAGATCTCAAGCCTGGTTACAAGTATGACTATAAAGCAGAAGTTGACCACCGAAAAATCTTGGGGTAGATACTAAGAACCACTTTGCAGGTAGGGTAAATAAAATTCAATCCACATTAACCTTTATTATTAAAAGAATACAGTCATGTTGGATATTATTAATATTTACAACTTTGTTTTAATCAGGAGAGCAACACTGTCAATGAACTCACTAGTATTGGAGAGAAGTGAGTTGATAGCAGTTTGCAACCAGAAGATAGTTATGATCCCATTCAATCCCAATTTTTCATGGGGGCGCAATCCCATGATGGTGCTACGACCGAGCTGGCACATGACAGTAATATGGTTGTATTTTAATCATATACTTAATAATTTCGTAGTTATACATTTTGTACTTCTATTTTTTTTTACTTAAACATTGATGATTGTCCTTATATTTTTTGTGGTCTCAATGGAAGATAATGTTCTACTTGAGGCTTGTACAGTTGAAGAGGATCACATGGGGGAAACCATTCCAATGGTGTCGACCAATGCACTAGGTAAATAATGACATTGCAAGTGTTTTTTTTAATATTACTGAATTAGTTCAATGATATTTAAAAACTGGCCATTTGAATTTTGTATTTTTTTCTTTTGTAGGTGATGCATCATCACAACGGCCTCCATTACACCATGAGTACCCCGTGACTAGGCATGCTCTGCGTGATATGATGTAATCACAATCAGATTTTGAAGAGCACCCAGAGAACGAAGACGTAGATATTGATGAAATGATTAGGAACTATAGAGCTAAGAAGAAGAGGCTGGCTAAAAGTACTAAATGATGATGTACATGAATATTTTAATAATTATTTAATATAAAATCTATTTTCACCATATTCTTCTCACTCCAAATGGATCAAGGAAACATTTTATTTCATTGTAAACAGTTGTGAATATTGGTATGTATATATGCTTGTTTTTGCTGTAAATATTTCAACAGATTTATATGTTGGGTATTGGGGAATTGAGAGTGATGTGGGGGGGCATAAGAGCTTTCATCATCACGTGTTTGGCCCTGTTCAGTAGAGAATAATTTATTGAAGTCGTTTAATCTTGGAGAAAACCTCCCTCGATCCAACAGAGCAACAACAAAGTCAATGTTGACTTCGTTGTTGCTACTTCAAATCAAGGGAGACAGTTTGATCAAATATTAGACACGTGGCTCCAATAAATTATTCTTGAAACCAAGAGGAGCTTATTCAGGTATGTTCTAACACTCTCGTAAAAATGCATCTTAGAGTAAATAATGTGTTGCAAATATTACTTGTATTTATTTTTTAGATATTTATGGAGGTTGAATGATTTTGGAAGGTACTTTAAGATCTTTCTTCGTCGATTGAGGGAAGCTCAAGACTAACAGAGGGCCATACAATTGAAGATAAACATGCGGGGCCAACCATTCCAACTGTATCGTCGACCAGTTTATCAGATCAAGTGTGATTGCTTCTTTCAACATATAAGTTTATATAGCCATCAATTATAGTTATTTTAATTTAGATATGTTTATTTCTTTTATCATATATGTTGATCTTGTGAACAGGAAAATAAAAATGCATTATTTGTTTCTATTTTCCCCTAATTCTAATTACAATTTTCCTATGAATTTGACCAAGGGCACACTACTCTAGGAAGCCTCCTCGCACCTTCTTGTGACCATTCTTCTTTCTATTCTTAGCCTATACCAAACATCACTAAACAACATAATGAATGGAATCATACTAAGCTCTCTATTACTAAGCTCTTGTTATGGAAACTATGTGATATGTCACTCAAAGAATAACTCATATCTACAGGTTATCACATTATGAAGATTAAGACTTACTGAATTATTACTTGTATTATACAAATCTTATTGAGGCAATGACATCAATGAATATGGGAAAGGTGATTGTCATGTTTCTCTAATAAGATACCATTACATGTTACCAGTCATATTGCTTTCCCATATTCATGCATATTCAACGGTAAACCTACTACTAGAGCTTAGTTTAATTTGGCAGTAGAGGTTATACACCCATTGCATGAATGATTTCCATTTAACTATATTATTGCACATTCCTTTGTGTAGGCCATATATTATTGTGTCTACTTTGCTTTGATTAATATTAAGTTCACACCCTCCCACTACATAATACCCTCCGTTGAAAGCTCAGTAATCCATCTAGCTAAGAACAATATAGATCTTTATCATACCTAATACGTATGAATAATCATGAGCTTACCTGTAACAACTAGTACAGATTAGTTATGTGGAAGATTACTATATCACTTATGACCGATTTGTAAGTACATGGATTCTGATCAGTAGTAAGAGTTTTGACACCACTATTATGTAGAGCTTGATTAGGTTGACACTTATCATTATAACGATGTGGTTATAACAACTTCGATCTCTATTGGTATAATTGAATACGTGATTAATGGTACCGAGATCACAAAGTAACATATGGTAACCTATTTAATATAATAGTTAATAGAATATGTAAACACACTAGCTTTACTTGCATTACCATTAGCTTTAATAGGTTGATAAAGTGTAACATACTTATACTAGCTATTATATAAACACCATTCATTACCATTACTAATAAGTGTTGAATATGGAGTTACAAGGAGTCTTTTGCTATAACTATAGAGCTTTATTGAGATCACCTATCTAATTCCACTCTATGTATACACCTTATTGATCTACCAACTAAGGTAGAAGTATGACCATTACTCTATGTATAATCTAAACAACACAGTGATTATGTATTAGTGACAGAGCTTATGATTGAATATGTCGCATCCTTGTTGTATATTATGAAAGTCATTTCATATATGTGTCTTTTTGTTCACACCTTATTCCAAGAGTCATCGGTATGATACAGGTACCAATATGAGCAATTAAGGTTGATACAGGTGATATGCCCATACATTCTACCCATAATCATTGCTATTGTATAATATGTGTGATTCCACTAATAGCTAGTTACATATCAATGGCATTACTAGTCTATTACTCCAACTAATAAACCTAATTAGTTCACTTGATAACTGAGATTAACAGTATTCACTAGTGTGAATACAGGGAATCCATAGTATATCATGTATAGATCACATGTTGTGCTAGTATAACTCAATGTGTTCATTATGAATAATATGTCACACTGATACAAGAGCTTAACCTAGTATTGAATATGGAAAGCTTCTAACCCATACTGTAACCCATTATGTATATAAAGCTATTACCATTGTATTCATTTCCTATAATATGAAACCAAATTTATGGGAAACATAGTAATGTTCAAATGTGTTTCCATGTAATGATAGAACAAGCATAGTGATTACCATTCAATGTAGAAACCAAGCTTACTCCTACCAGTTCATGAAACCTTGTATGTAAAGGTTTCATGGTTTCATGTTGTATTCACACCTTAATCAACTTCCATGGAAATCATAGTATCAATAAGGTGAATCATTCCAGTATCTTAGCTCATCACCATCAAAGCATCTTAATATCAACCTATATCAAACTAAAGTGGTTCAATTCCACACATCATGTTAGTACTATTCATTGTGTTTCACAACTTATTCTCTAATAAAGCTATCACCTCTGATCCTTAGTTATGATATCTCTAGTATCATATCCATTACTCTCTTCATCTTCATAAGAATAGTGGAAGTAATGGGAATATAAGCTCGTAATAAGGGTCATATTGGTTCCATATGAATCTCATATATTAGGGATATGTAGTAATCAAGCACCCTATAGAGATTATACATGGAATTGAAACAGGTCATATATGGTATTTATACAAGTACTATCATGTATGGGTAATATAGTATCATATTAGTTATGACTCTGCTTAGTCTATCATAACCAATAGAAACGAGTGCTATCAATACGTAACAATATAAGGAACATGATTATCTTACTAGTGTATAATGACCGTATTTATAGTAAGGTAATCTCAATATAAGAATCTCTTTGGTACTATTACACTTGTTATAAGCTCATACTAAGCTGGAATGATATTTGTATATTGAAACAATAGGTATGTGAGAACCATGATGTTTTTGTAATTATGATACAAGCATAATCAATATCAATTTGAATAGGGTCAAGTTTACACTAAGCTATGCATGTTTACCTATTAGTTGTAATCAAGAACATGCTTGAACTCCATTGTATTAACCTAGTATAATATTGAATACTATTGGTCACAGGTTAAGATCTTGTATACATAGTTTTAGTTCTACTATAATGTGTTACATGGGTTTCAGTGTTATAAGACATAATTACCCTAATCTATACCCATAATCTTAATACATGTATATTACTAAAATATAATCAAGAGTAACTGTATTTAACATAATCTTAGAGCTCATAGATATGTATATGACTCATATCATTGTTTATTACTAATATGCAGATCATTTAATACACGATATAACCATAAGAAATATGTGTCTAATAAAGAAGCTTGATATAAGCATCACCCTTTTCATGCTTATTCCACGTATTTGATATAATGAATAACAATCATCTTAATCAACAAGATCACCCTTTTCGACTTGTAATATATTTAAAATGAAGTAATTCCCTTGTATCATCCTAATAAGGGTATACAGTGAATAACCTGTTTAGTGATACTAATACAAATAGATGTAATCATTGAATATGGACTAATACATATGATAATCCCATACATGTGTTATGTTACCCTTGTTATATCGACTTAATGAACATGATAGTACTTATACCATTATCTCTACTAGTTATCTATGATAAGGTAATGAAACCCATATATATACTTTGCACCTATCTAATTACTCGATATAAGCTCATAAGTTTCCATGGTCTTACTTCAAAAATTTCATATCATAACAATGTGATAAGCTTATATGTGGTGTTGAGCTTAACCTTATGTGTTAAGATTGATCGTGGGTATGGTGAAAAAAGTGTCTAGGCCACCCATTCACCAACATGACCATCCTTCAATATCATATAAATAAATAAAAGTGTGCAAGATACCAGATATATAAAATATGCAGAACAGAAATAAAATGCTAGTGTGACACACCCACTATCGTAGTTTTAAAAAATTTTGGATTGATCTCCCACTAATGAGAAATCTCCAGAAACCTGCACTTGCAAAATGCCAATCCCTGGTTCAACATCGGGATTCGGGGTTTCGAAGGTTGCGGTGTCGAGGGTCCCCGTCCTCTCGAATCCTCGATCTCAGATGGAACGAGTTTTCGATGCGCCCCTGGTTTGCCTCAGCCCTGCTTGGTTAAGCCTTTGGTCTATATGACTTGTTCCTATATGACAACTTCTCATCGGGGTTTTGGGATTTCGCGACTTTTGTCGTCACAACCTATATCCTCACAGACTCCCGATCCCCGATATTTCGATGAGCTCCGTCTCTAAGGGATAGCCCCTACTGGCTATACCTGGGTCTATATGACCGGCCCCCGTGACTGTGGCCTTGTAACACCCTGTCGGGATTCGGGTCTTCCCACAACAAAGATTTGGTGCATACTGAACCCCGAATCCGCGATCTCCGATTTCGCGATATAATAAAGTCTTACTTAAACAGTCATTAATTAATCCTTGAAGAAGGTTTAAGTGTTACGTTAATTACGTCGGGCTTTCGGGGTTCGCGAGTTCTCCGGATGTGATTTTCTCGCCATCGAGAATCCCGAAATGTCGAACCCCGAGCCCTCGGGATCCTCTGACATGTGTCCTCATCATGAACGGCTCAGATCTCATCGGGAAATCGCGGATCGTGATTTCCTATTGCACAATTTCCTTACCATCGAAACTCTGATGAACAAAACTTCGATGACGTCCGATCCTTTGCCACCTGTCCTCGCAGACGGATGGCCCAGATTGATTCTCGGGGTTTCGGGACTTATGATGTCCTGGTTCTCATGGCCTCGAGAACTCCGATTTCCCGATCCACGACTCTACGGGATCCTCTAACACGCGTCTTGCACAATGGACGGTCCAGATCTGCTCGGGAAATCGTGTATCGCGATTTCAATATGTAACGGTTCTATACTCCGTAAATCTCCGATGGTAAAAATCTCGTCGCCTCCCAAACGCTGACACGTGTCCTGCCGAGATCAATGGCTAGGATCCATTCTCAGGATTTTGAGGGCCATAAGGTCTCGATTCTCAGACTCAACAAAACCCTGATGACCCTATGGTCTCGATGACTTCTTCGGGATGTTGACACGTGTTTTTCTAGGATCAACGGTTAGGACTCTTCCTCTGCACTCTAGATTCTAACTCCGGTGCCTCTTCTCGAGTTCTGACGGTTTTCGGGGCTATGATTCAAGGTCCGACGGCTCATATCGTTTCCTCGCATGCCTACTACTGCGCTTAACCCCTGCGCAGCTTCTCCAGATCGCATGGCTGACGGGTAATTGGACCGAGATCTAACGGTCTAGATTCGTTCGTTTGGGTCTTGGGGTTTACGATCCAAATTTCTCGTTGCTCACAATGATAGAGGACAAAGGGTCAAGGTATGTAACTCCTTCGTTACTCCCGTCAATCTAATGGTCGCGAATGACTATGGGTCCTCCAACAAGATCTCATCCGTCGACTTATTACATCTCGCAACACTACAAGCTTGGAACCTTAATAGGATCATTCCTCATCGTACAGGGTTAATAAGGCCTGTGCGTTCGAGTCCTTGTTCTGGGTTCTTGGTGAACCTTTCCAAGGAGGGAACCTCTGAGAAGAGATTCCTACCGGGGCATTCCCGGAAGCAGTTAAAGGGAGACAGCTTCCCGAGAATGGCTGGGCATGATTAGATTCAATTATCAACGTAAGTCGAGCACGGTTTCTTCGGGGTTAAGCATATATCAACTCATTCATATCAAGCACTACACAACCATTCTCATGCTGAAATCATTTACAATTTCACAAGTTCTATGAGTTAACATCTACTCCATATTAACAATTGTTGTACAGACAATTCCTTCACAGGAAACATTTACAATTCCACAAGTCCAAGAACATATGCGACAGCATATAAATTTCAATGCAATATAAGCAAAACACTTATCAGAATAACTTCAGCAATGGAAGCAACTGCTGAGAGGGGTGCTCGTTTCCACCCAACTGTAGGCGTAGCAACTCCTACTGGATTTACCACTAGCCACCCTCGAGCTAAGACCACGGTGTCCTGAGACCTGCGTATCTCCGTCTGCCAGTGTCCAGGAGCAAAGATTGCAATTCCTCCTCTCTGCGATCACTCACTCTGCTTAGAAATTGCCCGAGTTCCCCTCGCGTTCGCCCCCTTTCAATCATTTCAGCCATACGCCTTATCCTCTCGCGAGGTTGAGTGTGGCTCGATTACCCTTGCGCCGGTCATTCATGATGGCTCTACAGATAGGCGGTTCACCTCCCCATCCCTCATCAAGCCATCAACCTACCGGCCTGCAAGGCATTAATTTCAGGGCTAGCGAGCCGCTTTTGGTTCTCCGGGCCAGTGGAGTCCAAAAATACGGTATTTTTAATTCTTGGTGGAAGTTAACGCCCCTTTTTCAAGGTGCCCTCCACCACCATCGTGGTCTCATTTCCGCACATCCCCTCTCAGCGGTTCTTTAATAAATTCAAACTATCATTTACATTCATTGACCTCTTCCTGCAGGTCCATTTACAACACATATTCATACTTATGAACTTTGCCATAGTCCTTGGCCAGTTCAGTTATATTTACAATCTGGGGGAAACAGGGTGTTACAATTCCCTCCCCCTTAAAAAGTAACATCGTCCTCGATGTTCTCAGCTACTAACATGAATTACATGTACAGAAGTAAACAAAATCGGATATGTCTGTCTCATGGCATCCTCCATTTCCCATGTAGCCTCATCTGGGCCAAAATGTTTCCACTGCACCTTGACCTGTGCAATGGTTCTGTTCCGGAGCTGGGTCTCCCTTCTGTCCAATATGCATTGGGGTTCTTGCAGGAATTCTCCCTCTGGTTCCACCTGTATCACAGACCAGTCAATTATATGATTAGCATCATGTACATATTTCTTCAATAAGGAAACATGGAAAACATTATGTGCTTTTATTGTGAGAGGAAGTGCTAGCCGATAGGCTACTGGTCCCACTCTGTCTAGAACCTCAAAAGGTCCACAATACCAGGGTGCCAATTTGGCACAAGCTCCCATTTTTAGGGAACTCCTTTTGGGCTAAATTCTGAGATATACATGATCTCCTGTTTGGAACTCTCTTGGAGTTTTCTTTTGATCAGCATAGCTTTTCTGTCGGTTCTGAGCGACCTTTAGATTTTGTTTTATTTGAGTCACTTGTTGTTCCATTTCTTTCAACATGTCGGGTCCAAAATAAATCCTATTTACAGGATTACTCCAGCTAACTGGAGTATTACATTGTCTACCATAGAGGACCTCGAATGGGCTCATCTTTAAGGATGCTTGGTAGCCATTGTTGTAGGCAAATTCTACCAATGGCAGGTAGTCTTCCCATTTCCTAGGCTGATGCATCACATGCATCCTTAACATATCTTCTAATATCTGATTTACTCTTTCTGTTTGTCCATCGGTTTGAGGGTGATAGGCAGTACTAAACAACAATTTAGTCTCTAAGCCCACCATCAGTGATTTCCAGAATTTGGAAGTGAATTTTGTATCTCTGTCAGATATTATCTCTTTCGGCATGCCGTGTAGTCGGAACACCTCTTTCATAAATACCTGTGTGATATCTATCGCCTTGCAGGTCAATTTGATGGGAATGAAATGAGAAGACTTGCTCAGTTTGTCTACCACCACCATAATGGCATCATTTTTTCGGGTTGAAGTTGGTAGTCCGGTGATAAAATCCATGGAGATGGTTTCCCATTTCCATTCTGGGATGGGTAAAGGGTGCAGTAATCTGGCTGGGTGTCGATGTTCTGCTTTAACCTGTTGTCATTCTATGCATTGGGCCAAATACTTGGCTACGTCCTTCTTCAACCCCGGCCAATAAAATTGTTTCCGGGTGGTAGTAATCATTTTCTGGTATCCTAGGTGACCAGTGTAGGGTCTTTTGTGTAATTCATCCATGATGAACCTCTTCAAGTCGTCACAATTGGGGATGTACAGTCTATCTCTGTAAGTGAGTAGGCCTCCTTCG
>ML777804.1:220122-232635 GCA_009831015.1 Picea engelmannii | reverse complement strand
CGATAGGTTTATCTAAAGAGGGCTTCAGGAAATCTAGGTTGATCCGTACACAGGTGATGTCTGATGCGCTACCACTCGAAGGGGTACCAACAGGGGTTACAAGGGTGGCCAACAGATGTGCGCTTAAGAACCACTTGTATTTCATGCATGTATGAATCCCTCAACCACGGTTTTATGCATGTAACGATAGATCTATGTGGCTTAAAGACGTCAGAATACGTCTCTACCCTAAAAAAAATACCCACAATTTCTACCAAGGAAAGTGCCCTGATACCACTTGCAAGATACCAGATATATAAAATATGCAGAACAATAATAAAATGCTAGAAATGGCAGAATAACAGTAAAATATCCAGCATAGTCTTCACAATACACATAAATGATATACGAAATAGCAATAGAAAAAGCACTTTGATTCAGAAAGCAATGTTCACAGGCCTCTTCGAGGGGGCAACCTCCAGTCGAGCAGTGCTCTATTACAATAATCTCCAAGCTAGGGTTCTCATACCCTCGACCCTTATTTATACTAAATATGTCTATTAAGAGAAGCATCTAGAGGAAGATCCTTCTAGAAGCGTAAGCTTCTATTAGGTCTTCTTACATCCGCCTTATTCTATTTTATTGAAAGGCCTTATTAATATTGACCTTTATTACATCTGAATACATTGATCTACCTATGTGCGGGTTAGGACCTTAACAAAGTGCATATATATTTCTAATGAGTTGCAGAGTGTTCATATCTTAGCCGACTTAGTATTAACGTCCATTAACAAATAAATTAATATTTGAATTTCATTGATAAGCCATAATATATGTTTCATAAGATAGGCATTCCTTCTAAAACATGCTTTTGACCTTGTGCGAAATCATAATCATTGCAAATCACACCATATGATGAAAGGCGCTCCTAGTATCCCTCATTCAAGTAATTTATTTTTTAAACCCCAAGCAATGGAGAATTGCACCCACAACTCAATAGTCACTACAAAGCAATATAAATACTCATATTGACTACCATAATGGTACAACTGATCAAAAGAGTTATTGCACTCAATATTACATCCATCTACAAGAGTTGATTTTGTTTGTCATATAGCATGTTGTTGTTGAAATCCTATGTATCATCACCATAGTCCCTCAATGGATCTATATGTTTGTATGATTCAGTGCAATCTTCAGCCAGGAGTTTTTCTGTAGCTGACAAGAAAACAGACTTTATTACTGAATCTGAAGGGAATTATCACAAAATCTATCCCTAAAACAAAACGCCTGAGACAACTACCCCACTTGGGCTCCTTAGTGCCACAAAATCTTCAATAGAGTTGAATAAAATAAATCCAGGAAGAAGTCATTAACTTTCTTTGCCCATGTCCTAGACACATACAAGGAAATTGTTGGAAGGTCAAGAGGATCGGGTTTGTTCAAGGTTCCATAACCAAGAAAATTAATGGTATAAACTTTGTGTGAATTTACGAGAATAGGTAGATTCATCCTCCAGTGATCATTGTTTGTATCAAACTGGTATGTCAACCGTGTTGGTTCCAAACACTCAAACAAGCTAGAAAACATTGTTGTTTATACTGCTCTAATAGTCTACAAGAAGACCAAGGCTGCATCATGCAAACAATGTATCTACTACTAATTTCATCCTTGTTAAAATACTGCTACCATACCCAGTCATTCATGCTAAAAAGTCACTCTTGTGGTGGGTTGTAATCTCCTCAGTCTGCCTAGAATAAGCATGCCCTATTGACTAGCCTATGAAATTCCTTAAATAGAGCCTTTTTGTCTGCTTTGTTCTGCTGGTTAATAGACCAGAGATCCTTAAAAGGTAGCCTAGAACATATGATTATGCAAGGCATGTCTGTAATCCATCATAGATCCCATAGGAATAGAACATTTCTTATGCTTAAACAATGACCTATGGTGTATATATATGTGTTCTTCCTAAAAAACAACATGGGTCGGACTTAGAATTTGTTGGCACAAATCGACCTTCTTGAATTTTTTTATTAATCTTGCAATAATCACATCTAATCAAAGTTATGTGTAGGCATGGAAGAAAGTGTCTAAAACAACTAATAAAACCCACAAGATTACTGAGCCTTAATACCAACAAGTTTTCATCCAATATCTCATCTACCTTATTCTTCTAGGAACATAAAACATAATGCCTTTATCAATGTATGCTAAGCTCCAAACCAAGAGAAAAAACATCAGGCCTTTAAGGGTATTATCCATATTCTAAACTTCTCAAGACGAGACTAATACATAGATCTTTTTCCATGCAGAAAAAATCACAAAGAATACCACGATGCCCTCAAAAACTGATCTTGTTGCAAGATACTTCATTTGTTTTACTGGCTGAAGGATTTCTTCTGTTGTAACAGACAGTGTGTGCTTTATTATGCTAGAAATGACCTTGGGAAGTTATGAAAAAGTAATCTATCATGCTCCTTCAACCAAAGTTAATCATTAGATCTGTATTGTTGGAAAACATATCTCAAAATGCCATGCATTTTGAGGGGTAACATGGATTAAAACATCAATTTTCCTAATAAATTCCTAATGGGAACTTGAGGTTACTTGTTTGGACCATTTAGGTCTCAGATCATAATGTAGTTTCCAGAAAATCTCATGTGTGTGGCCATCTGCATTACAATTCTTGCAATGTTTGTTAGGGTTTTAGTTTTCTATTGTAATTGCAGCTATCTTCTAGATTTTACCTTTCCTCTTCTTTCCACTATGTGGGTGTTCTTGCAACTATGTCTATTTTGGCCCACCAAACTATGATCTATTCTTGTCTCCTTCAAGTTACTATGCATGCACACATACCTCATCAATGGTATTTTGTTTGAAAATCATTATGTGTCTCCTAAGGTGACTATGAAAAGCTCCCAAGTACTTGATAAGAACTTCAAGACTCTTAAGAGATATCCCTAACTAGATTTCTCTCTTTAAGAACTTTGTTGTGAATACCTTCATTTTCGTCCTTTTCCTTGTCTGAGATAAAGCCAACTTATCTTTTATTCCTCCTCATACATAATAAGATAGATCTGTGGCTTAAGAATTTCCTTAAACACTTCCCATTGTGCCATTGGTGGTTCATTACCTAATCTTCTAGCAATAGCATCACTTTCCGACCAAGTCAAACCAAGTCAAAGAGAAAGAGACCAACATTTTCTTCATGAGCTAGTAAACAGAGTCATTTGCTTCTGTAGTTTTCAAATTTATGATATTAGAGGGCATTCAAAATCTGCATCAGCACATCGTTATAACCATTCAACCTCTGAACTTCTAGAATATAACTAATCTAGTCCTTTTATGCTAAAATTGTTACTCTCACTTCTGCTTTATTTTCTTTTCATTTCTAGACCTTTTCTGAGATCAAATTGTCCTTGTCTTCACCAACTAGGAGTCCACCATCTGTTTCAAATATTTGGACACTAAACATTGATAAAAGAACCTCCTCAAGGCCAAATACAGGTGTTGTTCAAAAAAACAAACATAAAGTTGGTCATCACTCTGGTCCATCAAAACAATGGTTCATGTCTTTAAATAAATACCCCCCCAATTGTAATCATTCTATTGGTTCTTGGCAAGCATAACCTCCACAAATTCACACTTTTCTCTCATGGAAATTTTACTGTCTGAACAAACCTGGAATCAAAGCTCTGAGACTACTTCTCTATAGGCCACACACTAACTCAGAAGAAAAAGGAATTGAAAAAACCTTCAAAAGACATGAACAAGGACTACTTGTAAGGCTATTCTTTTCTCAAACAAGAGGGCAAACTAGGATTAGGTTGGAGAAGATTTAGCAAATCAAACTAGAGCTAAGGCTTGATAAGATTAGCTTATTTTCTAAGTATGGGTAAATAAAGAAAATAACTCAATGACTTTATCACACTTGTCAACTCAACAACCAGATGGATCAGATTGGGATTAACTTGTCTCACATGCAGCTGAGGTCGAACTCTACTTCCAAAGTGAACTAGAGTCTTGTAATAACCAATATGCCAACAAATAGGAGGTCGAATGCTTCTCAAAATAACCATGTTGCCTCTCTAATAATAAAAAATTTAAAATTTAAAATTTTAAGATTGATGAACTAACACCATTCCATTAAATTGTATACATGTATGTTAATCGTAATACAGACATCATATTACAAGCACATACATTTCTACTATGATAACGTGAGTTGTAATGAGTTAGCTTTACCTAGTTAAGCTCGTACTAATGATAAGTATAACCGACAATAATGGATTTAGTGTGATAACTTGATCTAATTCCATGGATAATTAGTAGAAGTAATTGTGATATGTAACTTATGGATATATCATAACAAAGAGTAATGCCATGCTTATTGATCTTAATAGGACATGTACTTGTTTATCCCATAGTAATAAGCACATCCCTATTGAATTCTTGTAGTTAATGATGAAACATGATATGGGTATTAGTATTGGTAATGATTAATCTTGCACTTCTTACTGCTTTGAGATCCATAGATGTGTGATAAAGATACAAGTATATGCATCACTATGATACTATAGAGTATTTATATTGGTGTATCCCTAGCTTATCAATTTCAGACTAGTGTTATGCTCATGCTTAAGCTGATATCACTTTGGATACTAGTTTGTTACATGTTTAATTATGGTAATCACCTATATAACTTATTCAATACCAATGTTTATACTATACGTAAGGGTCACTAATGATTAGGTTAGATACATATGTTCAATTAAAGCTGATCTGTATATTGGAGTATCACGTTGATTATGTAATTATGATTAGTATACACATACTATATTCCTGGAATAGAAGATTGGGGGATTATAGTATAATATGTTATGAATAAATGGTAATAGCTTATCATACATGTTTTATCCATAATTACTAGTATGTATATTATCCCTATACGAGCTATGATGATTAACTTCCATTACAGTTGATTGATGCTTACACATTATGTATATTAAGGTGGACTCCAGCTTAATGACTAAGGATACTTACCTCTCTATCTAACATATGAGCTATGATCGATTACCTTATATCTCTAATCAATTAACCTAGTGATCCTAGTATTAGGCTCTAGTGTTAAGCTCTGTAATTTGTGAGCTCCTATAAAACCCATAAATAAGAGTGATGTGTGTGTTATATGCATCTTATTATGAAACCCAATGCCATTTGTTATATCAGTATTGTTGATCCATTTATATTCCATATTCATGTCATCCAGCAAATACAACACTGTATAAGATCAAATTAGGCATATCTACTACTATTCCCATTGAATAAGCATGATGTGTGTATTTATACTATTTCCATTAATTTAATTGGGTTCATGATGTGTAATTAGCTGGTATTGATACTCTTTGTAAGAACTATAGACTCCCAACTAATTTGTATTGTATAATAGTGTACAACTAGTCTGATCTTTATTACGTTCAATATGGTGAATAGAGCTCAAATACAATATAAGGCAATGTACGAGGATCTATTACCCTTTCTAGTATTGTTACCATAAGTATTCACATTAATCTGTTCTAGTAACAAAGTTGTAATGACTCTTAGCTCTACTATGAACCAGTGATCATAGTATTCATCATGCTTTATGGGTTAGTTATTACAAGTAGATCCCTAATAGTTACACAATTGTAATCAATACAGTTGCTTATAAATGGAATACAACTTGTTACATGCTTAGATCATACATATCATCCCTAATAAATACAACAACATTAATGGTGTAAATCCAACAGTACTGTCAAAACATAGGCCTAATAAGAGTCATGAGTGATCACTGTTATAAGAGTCATCATGTATAACTATGTACACTGTAAATTTCTTGTTCTACCATATGTAAGCTCAATACTATGATTCCCATTATTAGCTTAGGTTTAATGGTTGGTGTATTACAGTATAGTATGATCATGTGGTTAGTGTAGAGTGATTACACCCTTATATTACAGTATTAGTATCATAGTTATGTGATAGGTGTCTAGTCGTATTACCCTATGTCATGGTGTATCCATAATAGTTATCAAGCTCTATATTATCATGAGCTTCATGCTTTGATTAGACGTATGATATTAGTAGTAATGATGCCTTTATACAAGCCCAACTTAGGTAACTATGAACAAAGGTATCTATCATATCAATTAATTGTGTTTCCATAATCATTAAGCTATGTATATTGAATACATAGGTATACAGTCCATATTACACCATATTAGTAACAACTTTATATTCCATATCCAATGGTAATACTAGAATGATATCGAGCATGGTTGAATAAGGTGATATCGTGATTTCACCTCATTGGTCCTTTGATGGTCTTCTAGTCATAATCGACCTATGTAAACATACATACTCTCTCACTCCCATCTATTCAATTTTTAGTTTTCCAACTCTTTTTTATTCTCTCTCGCAATCCCACTCAACCAACCCCTATTTCTCTCCAAATTACATTTTTAAAGAAAAGGATTCGGATACCAGATTCTGGTTCAGATCCACAAAACAAGGGGACAATAGGGTAGGTAGTTAGCATGAGACCTGGGAAAGAGGGAAGAACCAATGAAACTTTATATGCACTTCTCCTCCTATAAAGAGGCCCTATACCAACATTAAAAATATATTTTCCCAACCCCATATTTGTCATCCTTCATTGTTACAAAGAGTTCTATATTTATCTCAATGGGAAAAGTTAGTTTGAGTTAAAAATGATATTTAGATAGAGATTTACCTAGTTTTTTTTCAATTTTTGAATCATGTGGTTGGATCTCAAAACAATGTTTATTTAATTTATATGTTTATTTCAAGGATGGAATCCTCCTAACTGTAATGTAAAATCTTTTTAATATAATTTAGATAATGTTTTCTGAAAAATTTTAATGTCTTTCTCATGTAAATCCTCTAGCATCGTTTGGAACTTGTTTTGAGAGTCTTGCATGAAGATGGATTATTAAATTTTTAAAACATTATATTAATTTAATTTGTTCTTCCGAGTTTGAGATTGAAAATCAATTTAGATTTAGATTTTTTTTGCTATGAAATAAAAAGGTGGTTATATTATCTCTTTAAGGAAACACATGGTTATCTCTAGGCTTTTATATCTTATGAGAACCATGGTTTATTCCTTTTCTTCCAAAATGTGTTTTACATGTGCTAATGAGTTTCCAAAGACAGTTGTCTAGAGTGCCCAACACTACAAAGATAGTTGTCTAGTATGCATTTCCAGAACTCCCATACTCCTCTATATTTGCACAAGAAAATATATCTCCAAGAACAATTTGTCTTTCCCCTAAAAAACACATTCAACAGTTAATAAAAATTCAGAAAAAATATTGTATTTCTCATCTCTTTTCTCATTAACTCTGCTCAAAGTTTTCTTTGATTTTTCATCCTTTTGATGTGCATATGGCATGTCAATCTTGTCATATCCTCCTTCATGCTATCTTGTCTTGGAAAAGTATTCTTTGTCTTCACATTTTTCTGAATGCTATCTAATTTCTAAATTATGTTCTTTGTTCTTCTCTTTGGCCTTCCTTCCTTGCATATTTCTTTTCATTCTTCCCCTTTTTTTCTTACAAATATGTAAGCCACTAAGTTTCTTTTTCCATTCCTCTTGTTTTTCAATCAAAATCTACCAACTTCTCATTTTAGAAGCTAAATTTCTCTTTGTTTATGTACATGAAACAAAATCACCATATATAACAGAGTTTCCATTCAACTATAAAGTCCCTTTTACAATAGTAAAAATTTATGTTACCACCATTAATATCACATTCCATTGAACCCCTTTTTTGCTTATTGCAAATGCATAGTTCACTAAAGCATATTTGCCTTCATCCTCTGAGATTTTCTGTCTCTTTTCAGTTTGCTGATCACATCTACCATTTCTCTTTTTGCGATTTTTACAAATAAACTTATCTTCAATTTTTTGTTGTACAACAGCCTTTGCCAACAACCAATCATATGATCCTAATACTAGTGTATAGTCATGAGATGGTGGTGTATCAATTTAGAGTTCAAATGATGTAGAGGTGTAAAGTATGTTGAGGTCTAGGATCAGACACTTGCAAACCACTGAGTTTTGGATAGTTTTTGTAGTTTAGTTATGCTAAACTGAAGATGTCCTTAGATGAGACTGAATGTGAAAGAGAAATATTTGAACTGAAATAACAACCTATCCTTCACACTCGTGGCATTTTGAAAGGTCAATTGATTGCATGAGAACATCTATCCCATAATAGAAAGAGGAGAGATTTATGCTCTTGGAGGATGGAACTCTTGTTGGGTATAAAGATTGCTCTTACCATAGAAACCGGGAAAACATGTTGAGGGTTTAAAGAGTAGTTCTGAAAGGTTCTTTTATTTATCTTTGAAAATAAAACTTACAAAGAATATTTGATATGTCTTAATTTTCATTCCCAACACTTCAAGAATATGTCTAGCAGAATGTCGAGGGAATGATAGCATAGGAGCCCCAATAGCTGAAACCTGGTGCTCCAGATCCAATGCAACTGACGGTTTGTGCATCCAAGTCTCGGTTTGATTTTTATCGATAGTTGCAACTCACCTCTTCAAGCCATTCAAGGACACGTGGCCAATTTGGTCCGAGGGCATAAAATCCAAACCGAGCAGCATAATGTTGTCCCGTAAACTCCCGCATGTATGTTTGGCCAAGGCCCATGCGACTACACTAGAAAAAAACGCTCGACGAAGTGTTCATGAAAATTGTTGGGCTCTAAAGATGTCTAAAAAAAACCTTAGTTTAACATTAATTTATCAACCTAAGGATTCGTTTTTTATCTCAAAGAATATCAACAAAGTCTATGCAGATAGCTCGTAGAGGTTAAAATCATGTAGTGAAAGAAAATATGAGTTTATCAACAATCAAGTTCCTCAAACATTCATTAAAGATTCTAGGAATTGAAATCTAAAGCTGTGCAATGGAAAGGAACTAATTAATCTATTGAATTCATTTTAAGAGAAGTAATTGAATCTAGATAAAGACTTGCATAAATGACTATTATTATGAATCAAACTGTTGGAAAGAAAAAGGTGAATTAATCTATCTATGGAAAGAAACAGAGACTGTAATCTAGTTGAAAAGAGACAACAATCGTATTTCTATTGAAAGGAACAACAACTATATTCTAACGGAAAGGAACAACAAATGTAAACTAAGTAAAAGGAACAGAAAATGTAAACTAAGTGAAGGGAACATCAAACGTGAACTTATGAGGAACTATCACGCATCAAATCTCAGTAATAGGAATTGGAACAACAATAATCTAATGCTTTAGGGAATATCTATCTCTTGCAATTGACATGAAATCATCAACACACTTATGCATTCATTTAACTCCTGTAAAGAGAATGAAATCACAAAACATAAATTGAACTGATACAATTACAGGTCAAACAGTATCTCCTTCAAACTGGGCCCTTGGTCCTTAGAAGCACTACTATTTGAAATTCAGTATATAGAAATGGTAAAACCGCTCAAATCTTCTATTGATTTCATAGCTGGTACAACATTTTACAAAAACTACTAACGCATAGCAATTCTAAGTTCTGAGTTCTTGGGTGCAATTATTCTATATCTTTTCAAGATCTATTTACCCCTTATATATTACAATAATCTGGTTAAATTAAGCTATCGTGAGGATCGAGATATCCTCAGGATTGCTTTACTAATGCAATATAAGCAACTCGATCATCTTCAAAACTGCCTTGCACCATAAAGTCTTCAACCTCCAATAGCTTGCGCATCTTCAAGATTTCCTTTGTTATCTTGGGTTTGACAATATTTAACCAATCCTGTAATAAAACCAGACAATTCCAATCATATTTAGGATCTATGTAATCTAACTTCAAAAATAACGCTAAAGAGTATATTATTCATTTTCTATTCTATTTACTCCTAAATAATCAAAAAGTCAATCAAGATGATATCATGAAATGTGGGAAAAAGGAAGATATTTATACCTTTTTCATAACCTAACATACCCCCCAGCTTACCTTCTTGCATGTCCTCATGCAAGCTGAGATCTTACATGTAAAGAAGTAATGTTGTAAGGTGGAAAGGTTGGTTCACCAGGCCTTCTAAACCCATTTCTTCTTTTGAGTTCTCCAAAAGTAGCATCCTCCATTTTCTTGTTAATTTGATAATATTTTTGGTAACTTTCTGGAGGGAACCAGATGATAGGGGGATTATATCTGCACCCAATCAAAGCAAGCCCTTCCTCTTGGAGCAATCTAGAATACCTCTCTATTCTATAGGTAGCTACAAAGAAATTCTTGTACCCAAAGGGTTCCCTACTCTTTACTTCACTAGAGGATGCATCCCATCTCAGTTTAGACGCAGCAAGATCTTCCTCCTTAAGCTCCCTAAAATGAGTGATACTTGAACGTATAACATGTAGATGGATAGGGGCTAAGGATTTTACAACCCCCCTTCTTTTCATAAAGGTTTTATGTCGCATAATGGTTGGAAAGGACTTTGGAGGTTCTCCCCTAACCCAGATATCTAGCCCAGCTTCCCTCTTTAGGAAGGTTTTATGAACTTTACCCCATCCGACTTGGTTCTGAGTAAATGACAGAAATGCATGAAACTGTATGTCACCTATGAATGGTCCAGGGTTATCTTCCCTTTTTTTCTTCCAGAATGAAATTATGAAAGTACAATTCACACAAAAATTATTGTACCTTTTCATCCTACTCTCTGAAACATGAAATAAATTCAGGTGGAGTGGAAAATGAAATAGGTTTTTCTTCTTTGATGGCCTTCACTCTTAATAACAGATATCGTTCCGGGAATAATAAAGTGTAATTGGTGGCAGGGGATCTGCAATTAATAGCATCAAAGTAGACATCATAGATTTCTTTTATTTGCTCCAAATATTTTTCTAATTGGGTTTGCACCTTTTTTATCTTCCCTTGGGCTATAGTGAGCGCAGCGTAGGTCTCACTCTCTGTTGTTGTCATGTCCTTCAGTTGTTTAACAATCTTTTGATATTTATCCCTAGTGACCATCTCATCTTGGTGTTGAGCCAATGCTCGTTGGGCTTGTCCCAACTTTGCCTTTAGTTTATCAATGGTGACACCCTGTGCTTGAGATTGGGATGCTTGGTATTCTTCCATAGCGCCCATCTCTTCCCTAGATTGAGTTAATGCTTGCTAGACCTGTGTAAGCTCTGCTTCCAGTCTGTCCACAATAGCACTCTATTTCTGGGACTAGAGTGCTTGGTGCTCTGCCATAGTTAGTAATTCATTTATGTTTTGAACTAGGGTTTGTTAAGACTACATCAATTCTTCCTCCAATCTCCTGATGGTAGCATTCTGCTCAAGGAGTTGAGTTATTTCCTCTAATATCGGGGTTTCTGTCTACACCTCAACATCAATTGCTTCTGTAGCTGTCATATTTTATTGTGTTTCTAAAGGAATTGCTTCCTCATTCTGAGCTACTGTTTCTTTTACTACTATTTCTTCAGGGTCTGTCTATATCCCTACAGAATTTGTACTAACTGCTTCTTTAGGAAGAGGGTTTCTTCCTTGCACTCAGGCCCTTTTGTTCTTATTTCTTCTATGGGCCTTATCTGCCTATTGTAGCTATTTCCTCAATTCCTTAATAATTTCCTTGAGTTTAACCACCTTCTGCTTTAATACTTCAGCCTTCTTAGCCTTTTTCTTCAATAGTTTGTTTTCTTTTTTTTAACTTTCTAATTTTCTTATGGCTCTTGGTTGATTTTTGTTTTTGATAGGTCTCAAGGTATTCTTCATTCTAGCCAACATATGGTTGTTCCTCTGTTCCTTCCAAATGTTTTGTTTGTCTTGTTATCACCCTATAAGTTATAGGATCAACTGGTGACTGGAATATTATCTCCCTCTAGTTTTTTTTGCTGACAAATGATTTTTCATTCTGCAAATAATTTGAAAAAAAAAAAAGAGGGCATAAAAGAATTTCAATAAAGCCCCATGCAATAATAGTAACTTGGTCCATACCTTTCAAGCATGGCCAAGTTCTTTTTTAAATTGATGTTGATAGGATTAGTGAATAAAGTTTGGCTAAATCGTTTAATCTTAGCCAAAGTATCTAGGTTAGGTTAGTGAATAAATATGGCCAGACTGTCTAATCTTGGTCAGATAGCCCCAGGGTAGAGTAAGTTCTTAGCCCAATAGTCTAATCTAGGTTAATTGTCATAGGAAGCTAGGTTAGAATATAGGTTAGTTTCTTTATTTCAATAAAACCAGTTGGATGATAAATGTTGCACCATGTTTCAGATGCTTAAAAATGGTGTTGGTCTAGCCCCATGGTGGTGTATACATGAAAAGTCTTGGAAAAATTCGTGAAATGCACTTATCCTAAGTTCTTTGGCGCATGTATTCTTCGCGCCTTCACTTATGCTACTCTCATATATCAATGGCTCAAATAGTCGCACCCAGATCTACGGTGGTCAGACTTTTCCGGACCCCCCCCCCCCCCCCCCCCCCCCC
>ML777804.1:208198-220027 GCA_009831015.1 Picea engelmannii | reverse complement strand
GTCTAGAATCGTGGATAATACCCGCGCACATCTGGACGGCCCATTTTTAAGTGCACAGATCTACGGTCTATATTGGATTTCAGACCCCCCCGTCCATTCTGCCTTTAATGGAGGGGGGGGTTGAAATGTGTGATAAAGGGTGCGCATAGATCTGCGGTCAAAAAGCCAGCGCACAGATCGACGGCTCAAGGTGTTTTTTGGACCCCCCGACTGATCTGCCTTTAACTGAAAGGGGGGGGTCCGGAATGGAATCTCTCCTCTGGCAGGCCCCTATCTATACGTGGCATCAATCTACTGGTCCCGAGTCCCACCACCTCCTACTGATTGACATACTTTCATCACCTCTTGACATCACCATCCACCTTTTCTAAAAGAGTCACATCCCTTAATTTATGTCAGTCCTTCCCCCCCATTCACTCGTGGAAAGCCCCCTCACCATAATGTTTACCCCAATTGGTAACCGCCACTTTACCCATCTGTATTCTTCAGTCACCGTCACCTGTCATCTCATACTCTAAGTGATTCGTTGGCAATTTATTACTGGATAACCTATCTTTTAACTAGTTGACCTGTCCCCCGCGCCCAACGGACACCCATTTACTCAAAATTACCCTCACTCTTCTTTCTTTCACCATTTACCCACCCATCACACCAGAGAATTTTTACACCATTTTCTCCATTTTGTTAGTCACCCCCACCTACAGTCATCCCCTCTAACATTATTTTTTGCAGGTACTTTTGCAGTTATGGTGCCAAAATCAAAACAAGCAGAAGGAGAGAAGAATCATTTTCTCCCGCCTCTTGTCGACCTTGACAAGATTCCACTAGTAGACAAAGATCGATTAATCGTAGATACAAAGTGCGATTTCAATTTCAAAGACCTTCAGTCGTGGCTCAAAGAAATTTTTCTGGACCAGAGTGATGAAATTGGACTCTGGGAGTCCAACCTACCCCTATATCTCTTTCCTCAGATTCACCCTTTTCCAGAATTTTCCCTCAAGTGTCAAGCCCACTACATTCTCGAGCAAAGAGCCATCGCTTCCTTGTCTGAAGAAATTCTTTTCCTCATCACGCCTGAAACCATTGACCAAATGATGAAAATCCCCCGAGCTGACTCTGCATCACCTTTTAACCTTGAAATTCTTGCAGAGTTATACCAGAAGATGACTTTCCCCCAAAGAGCTCAAATATTTGAGCTTTTCCTCCCACCATCCACTCAATTTCCCTCTACAAATCCCCCTTATCCTTCTGCCATGTTTTTGACCAAAGGAAACCAGATCATCTCGTCCCTATGTGCCTTGTTGGGATACTATTCAGATCAGTGGGTAGATGAACACATCCTGGGATTTTTGTACATTTTCTCCATCGACGAGAAGCCCACTACCCAGTTCGACTTCAGCACATTCCTAGTGAACAATATTCACGAACAGTTGGTCAATTTTTCCACGGAAGGCATGTTTCGGTATTCTTCCATATTGGCGTACTTGTTCGTTTTCTTCCAAGCGGACAAATTTGTTTTTTCCATGCAGAAGATGGATGGAGATGGCAGACCCCAGGCAGTGACCGCATGGACCTCCTTGCTCAAGCATAACTCCACAGAGTTCAGTTTCAAGCACTTCATCGAACAATTCTATCACCCAGTGGTAAGTATGCTTAGCGGCAGGCCCAAGCATAGGATTAATGATGAAGTTCAGAGGATCCTGCTTCTTTTGGATCACACCAAGACTAGTGATTGGTATTTATACCAAGATCACATTGAGATCAGAGTATATGGGTGCGAATTGGCCCCGTATAAGCTTCCTAAATACTTGCCTGTCAAAAAAATTTCTCTGGAGTACATAAGGTAGATGATAAACTCCGATGATATTCATTTTGTGTCTCTAAAGAAAAAACAACAACTCAGAATCAAGGGGCAGATTGGCTCTTTGATCTACAACAATCGTGGTGCCGAAGAGGAAGCATACAAGTTGCTGAAGGAAATGAAGTTCATCACTAGTTTCCCATGGCATTACGATCCATGTGGGATTATCTCTGAGATGAGGGTGAAAAACAAGAACATCCCATATGTCCACAAATCTACGCCTGAAGTCGAGAAATTTGCAAACCAGACAGTTTGGGAACCTAACACTTTGGTCGAAGCAGAACATCAGGATCCCTCGGCCACTGTATCGTAAACAACCACACCATAGGTTCTAAAAGAGAAAAGGCCTAGGCAAGATTTATCTCCGCCTGTCACTGAAGTGTCGTCAAAACAATTCCAATTGCATACCAAGAGGTCTAAAACCATTTTAGCTCCCAACCCGACTGGGGAAAAGGAAGTCCCGTCTACTACAGTGACCAAGGTTGATAGGTCACCCCTCAGTGCAAGCCTCCAGCATATCATAACCTCAGCGTTGCCAAAGAAATCTACAGATACTCCATCAACCACCCAGCCAGGTAAGGTAGGACCGAAGCTGAGCATCTTTGGAAAATATGATCTGATCAAGAAAAGGAATCAGACTTTGACCAGCAACACTTGCACCCAGTTCTGGAAGCAGACGTCGACTGCACAATATAGGCTTCTATCGGCATTTGACACTGAGAAGGGCAGAATGCATATGGCATTCCTCCAAGCACAGGTAACAGATCCAAAGGTAATCACTGATTATAAAAGGGCCACCTTTGAATTCCATACTAAGGATGTGCATCCGATCGATCAGATGGATCTGCACAAGAAAATAGGAGAAATGGTTTTCTATACACTAGCACATGCTTCCACCACTACGTCCAAATTGCAAGTGTCCCTGAACAATGTCCAAACACAGTTGAAGTTGGAGAAGATATCGTCCTTTGCCAAGGACAACAAGATCAAGACTTTGGAGGAGTTGGTCCTTAAGATCAGGTACGATCCCTCGAATGTGAAAGCAGTCGAGGAAATGATTAAAAATAAAAATGCCAACATAGCCTCCTTAAGAAAACAATTAAAACTCCCACCAACAGAGGATTCGCAGGTGAAGGAAATAGCAGAGACGCAAGGAGAAAAAGATGAGATGCTCAAACTAATCATGGAGCAGAATGCACAACTAAAGGAAATAGAATCTGAGATGGAGAAGCTGGTAAAAGAGAAAGAACAGTTGAAGCCAATGGAATTCATTCCATTGAGTGCAGTTCCACTTTCAGGAGTGAGCATAGCATCAGTAGCAGAAGTCCCATCGACAAATCCACTAACATCTCTGGAAAAGACAACCGAATTGGCTAAATCTATGGAAAAGATGAACCTGCAGGAAACAGAGATTAGCAGGCTCAAAAAGGAGATTGAGAACCTTCAAGAACTCAAATCTTCCTTTCAGATTAGCCTCTCCAAGGAAAAGCAGGTGTCAGACCAGCTCAAGCAAGAGTTACAACAGCTCCGAAAGCAAACAGTGGCAGGTAAAACTTTGGCCGAGGTAAAAGAAAGTGTCTGGACAGACATCACCAAGTCTATGAACGAGATATGGCCCATGATACAGATCATGTTTGAGCAAAATGAGTTGGTGCAGAGAAGAAAATAGACCATTGAGAATATCAGATCGGAATTGGGAGAGATGCCCACACAGGCTAATGAAATCATCAAGTTCCTAAATTCTAAGACCAGGGAGGAGCTGGAAGAGATGAAAATTGAAGATAGAACAAAGACCATCCTTGAGGTCAAAAGAGTTTTGACCAAGAGAGGATTAATGCTTTAGCTGGAAGAAAAGGTTCAGGCCATTGACCTAGGGGTACAAAGGTTTTTTAGTAAGATTGAGGCTCTACAGAAGAAAGGTCTTCCTGGTCTGAAGGTAATCAATGAAAAATTGATGACACTCCCAGACTACAAAAAGAGACTGGCCAATGTGGCTAAGGACAGTTCAAAGTTTTCAGGAATTCAAGACAACATCATTGGCAAGGCATTTCTAGATGTGCTTCAGTGGGACATTAGTATTCAGCATGAGATTCAATACATATTCGTCACCAAACCTACCTTCGTCAAATACACAGAAATGGGTGAAGTTTATCAAAGGCTACTCAAAGTCAACGTGCCCAGTCATCTTCGATGGGAAGAAATCTGTGATCTGATTGAGTAGCAGATGAGTTGTCCCAGCCTAGTCATTTGTCCAATCAGATGAGGTCGTGCAGAGGCCTCACCAACAGTTCACCCAGAAAACAACATGCAGTTGTGACACATCATCAAGTAGTTCCTAGATTTATGAAATTTGTTAAGTTAGTTAGGCTAAAAATAAATTTAGCACGTCATGGTCTTTGATGACAGGATTGTTTGTAATTTTGAGTTATAAATACTTCATCTTTCGAAGTATTGTGGTTTGTTGATCTTCACACCCTGCAAGCTATCAGGCTGTAATATTTTTGAAGAGATCTCCCATTAATACAAAGAGGCACTTTACAGGATTCTTGTGTATATTCACTGGTGATGTTTTTCTCTCTAAGTTAAATGTTATTCTCGCTTTGTTATCACACTATTTTCTAAATCTAATCTTTGGAAGTAACGAACGTTGTAGGATTTATCTCATATACCCTATTTCCAACTTAAAAGATTTAAGTGTTTTATCTTCTCATTTTACAATAAAGAAATTCTTAACTGCTTCTTTGTTGTAATTGTCTTTCTCATCTTTTCTGTTATTCCTCATTTATGCTACTAAAGAATCCAGTGATTATATTATCTCGCCCTGTGAAAGGTTCCTTTGTTTTTTCTGGTTCAGATTTCATCTTTACGACACGAACCCCATAGCCCAATGGATGTGTAAACTATCTCAACCAACTCGACAAACACTATGACGACAAAACCGACTTATTTATTTATCTAGCCTAATATTTAAAAAGTTTGAAACATATCTGAATCATATAGAGATATCCCTCTCTAAAGTTGGAATGGCTAGATCCCAGCTTCAAAAGTGGTTGGATAAAGTTACCTCTCGTAGATTTCCTCTTCCTAACAACCTCTAGGAAATTTACAGAGCGCTAACATAGTGGCGACCATACTGGGGAAAGAACAAAACTAAAAATTTATAGCTTCATGTTTTCTTTTCCCTAGAAGAAAAGCTTGTTCCTGAAATATTGCAAATTTGAGAAGAAAGTAATGTTTAGAGGTTGATTAAAATTTGTACATATTATTTTCAGACTCGTAAACTAAAAAGTATATATATATAAAATCAAAAGAAATATGGCTCCTAAGAAAGTTTATACTCGATCTCATCCAGACCCAGAACCTGCGATAATAACAGATAACCCAGAATAGTTGCTCAGGAAAAAGACCGTTGTTGAAGGTTCAGTAATTCATACTCCCTTTAATAAGTCCCTTTCCTTTTCAGGGAAGATCGTTACCTTTCAAAACCCTGACTTTGACACCCTCTCCGAACAAAGCCTGGTTAGAAAAAGATCCGATAGTTTTGTGATTGAAATCATTTTGGACCCAAACGTTTTGCAACCCCGGACTCCTAAAGTTCTATCTCCCACTGTTAAACCGCAAACAACTCCCTCAGTGCTAGCCAGTCCCTCCTCGTCCTCATCTTCGGTCGCTACCTCTCCTATCATTCATCTTGTTATCCCACCTCCTCCACCCATCATGGTAGCCAGATATGCTCCCTTGGTGTTGGTCGCGCCTCTTCATGCCATGCCCCAAGACTATCAAACGAGACTCCCACAATTTGATGGAATAGGACCTTTGAACACCCAACAACACGTTGATAAAATGAATGATTATTTTGACCTGCACGAAGTAGATGAGGCTGACGTTCAAATGAGATTGTTTGCCCAAAGTTTGACAGGTGACGTTAAGAAATGGTATAAAGTTTTACGTGCCACCTCAGTCCTTGACCTTACCGCATTCCAAAGGAGTTTTCTAGACAGATTGGAGGTAAAGAAAAACCCTCTCCAAATATTGTCAGAATACGAAAATATTAGAAGAAATCAAGGTGAGACAGTACAAGATTACTGCACTCATTTCAATAACCTGTACAACACAATCCCAGCCGAAATCAAACCTCCACAGGGTTTGGCATTGATAAAATTCCCTGATGGTTTTGACACCGATATGTCGTACCAACTAAGGGAAAGAAATTCTACCACCCTAGAAGACATGCAGAAAAGTGCAATAAGTGTGGAGGCCAATTTGTTGGCAAAAAGGGCATGACAGAGGTTAGAGAGGAGAGTTACAATTAAAGAGGAACCTTCCACGTGAACCCTCGATTCCAAATTGGATTCCTTGGCTAGAGAAATGGAAATAATGATGGAAAGACTTACAGTATCAGAAAGAAATCCTCCGAGAGAAAACCCACCAACTCCTCAAGTTTGGAATCCTAACTTCAGGAGAAACCCTCCTCAAATCCGACAGAGAGATCCTAGGGATCAAAGAGAGAAGAGAGGTCTGGATCAATAGATCATACCCCCCCTACAAGAGAATTATGTTGATGAAGGAGAGGAAGTGATTGAGGAACTAGAGGATACTCACATAAATCTCATGGGCATTCATGATAACGAAGCTATTTTATTTACCCAAGAAGAGCAAGAACTTTTTCTTCTCAATCAAACAAAAGTAAGTGAAGAAGATGAAGATGTCGAACAACAGGCATTCGAAAATGCCATTTTGGAGGTACACCGACAGTACAATCTACGAAGTAAAAATACAGAAGGAAGGTCCCCAAAAAAGATGATTGAAATGAAGAAGGTAGTCGAAACCAAAAAAGCCTCTGAGCCATCTGCCGAGAAGATTCCTGAGAAGAGTACTGCTGAAGTTCCAGCGAAAAGAAACCTTACTATTCTGAAAAGATCGTCGTAGCCTGAGGTTTCATCAATTAATCAAATAAGTACTTTTGGCCAGAAGAATGTGGTAGACAAACTAGAATTGATGAGCCAAAGCAGAGCCCCTACACCTTTCAGCCTTGAAGGGGAATTAGCGAAAGCAAAAATTCCCATTCCACTTTTTGAGTTGATGAACAAAGACGCTTATCGTTCACAAGTGATTAAAGCGCTGACCATTGAAACTGATATAGGTACGAAATCCTTAACCGTTGGATCAATAAATCATTCAGACATTGTGAACCTCACAGATGATCAACCCGAACTTATGTTCGGACCTGAAGTAGATGGCCAAGCTGATAATGGTGTTATCGCTCTTTTTTACATCAATCTAAATATACATGACCTGATCTTACATAATGCTATGCTAGATTCGGGTGCTTCCCATAATCTGATGCCTAAAGAAGTGATGGAGAAACTGGGACTGGAGGTCACCAGACCTTACAAGTATTTACACTCATTTGACTCCAGTAAAGTTAGATGTATTGGTTTGATCAAGGACCTATGTATCACCCTGGTTCAGATTCCTGCAAAGAGCATGGTCATGGATGTGGTATTTGCATACATCCCCCCGAAGTATGGAATGTTTCTATCCTGGTCTTGGGGGGCTAAGTTGAGAGGTACCCTGCAGCTGGATATGTCGTATGCCACTATCCCAATATTCGGGCAACAGAGAAGGCTATATAGAGAAACATTGATGAAATACATGGTCAGTAGCCAAGAAAAACCGCACAACTACCCTCTTTACTCCGCGCATTCTGACTTGGATTCTTTTATCGTGTATAATGATGGTGACACAGAAGAGAAAAACACTTAGCTGGGAGAAGATACATCTGGTCCGAGCGAAGGCCAAGAAATCATCGAGGTAGAAAGAAAGAAAAACGTGATAACTGAAGAATTATCAGCCGACTTCTGGAGCATGGATTTTGATGGAGCAGTAAGCAAAGAAGGAGCCGAAGCCGGAGTTTGGCTACACAATCACAGAACCAGGTATTCAGAAAACCATTCTTACAAATTAAATTTCCAATGCACTAACAATATCGTCGAGTATGAAGCCTTGATGCTCGATCTGAAACTTTTGAAAAAAGTTGGTGCCTAACAGTTTATGGTAAGAGGTGATTCTGAGCTAATAATCAAGCAAATTAAAGTTGAGTATGATGCGAAACATCCCCATCTTAGAGCTTATAGGAATGTTTTTCTTGATGCCCTTATATGTTTCACTGAAGTTTATTTGCAGGTAATGCCTAGGGGACAAAACATTTTGGCAGACGGATTGGCTACGTCAGCAGCCACATGTAAGATTCCTTTTCACTCGACTCGTCCATACACGATTGAGGTGAAGTGCAGACCAACCGTTCCCAACAATATCAAGTACTGGCAAGTGTTTGGTAATGATGACCAAATCGAAGACTTTCTACAGTGTAAAAAAATTTTTGAATGTACAAATATAGATTTAGAGAACGAAGATGAAAATGTAAAAAGATCTAATTTTGAAAATGAAAGTGTAAATAGCGTAGATTCAGGTGAATTGGGCAATGATAAGATGGAGACCAATATTTTGCATTTGAAAAGTAATGTTTTACCTAGGGGTCTAGTTCCTTTAGAGGACTTGTTTGATTTTAATGATGTAGCCAAAAAAACGAAAATTGAAGCCAGTGGACAAGAAGTAGAAGATTGTAATATAGGGGCAAAAGAGAAACCCAGAATGGTCAAGTTGTCCAAATCATTACCCCCTGAGCAAAAACTCAAATACATTGAGTTGTTCAAGGAATCTTCAGATGTGTTTGCCTGGGGCTATGAGGATTTGAAAGCTTATGATACCAGCATCATACAACATAGGATTCCAATAAAAGAAGACCAAAAACCGTTCAGACAGAAACTTAGGAGAATCAATCCCAAGTTACTCCCCCTAATAAAAAAAGAAATCAAAAAAATGTACGATGACAAAATCATAGTCCCGTTGCGTTTTTCCAAATGGGTCTCAAATTTGGTCCCAACACGTAAGAAATCTGGGGAAATCAAGCTTTGCATTGATTTCCGAAATCTGAATAAGGTCTCCCTGAAAGACAATTACCCCTTGCCAAAAATGGACCACATACTACAAAGGGTAGTCGGATCCATTCGAATCTCTTTGTTGGATGGGTTCTCAGGTTATAATCAGGTCCTCATTCACCCAGATGACCAAGACAAAACCGCTTTCACTACACCATGGGGCACTTTCATGTATGTGAAAATGCCTTTTGGTTTGATGAACACTGGAGCTACTTTCCAGAGAGCGGTGGGCATCGCCTTTGTGGAAGAGTTAGGTAAATTTATTGTCATCTATCTGGACGATGTAACTGTGTTTTCCCAATCTGATGATAAGCACTTGAGACATCTCAAACGAGTCTTTGAGAAATGCAGGAGATTTGGGATTTCTTTAAATCCTAAGAAAAGTCTTTTCGGACTAGAGGAAGGCAAACTGCTAGGGCACATAATCTCTAAGGACGGAATCAAAATAGACCCCAGCAGAATCGAAACCATACAAAAATTATAACACCCAAGAAACATCAAAGAATTACAATCTTTTATCAGAAAAATAAACTTTCTACGAAGATTCATACCCAATCAGGTTGAGCTCCTCAAAAACATTACAAATATGTTTAAAAAGGATGTAAAAATAAAATGGGACACCGAGTCCAGGCAGTCTTTCGAACAAGTCAAACGAGCACTCACACAGGCCCCTATCTTGATCAATCCTGACTTTACCAAGGATTTCTATATTTTTTCTTTTGTTTCCAAACATACCATTGCAGCAGTATTACTACAGAAGAATAGCGAAGGGTATGAACAGCCCATAGCCTTCTTCAGTAAAGCGTTAAGAGATGTTGCTTTGAATTACAAGATAATGGAGAAACAAGCTTTTGCCTTGGTAAAAGCCATAAAAGATTTTAGAGTCTACATTCTCCATTTCCACACCATTGCATATGTTCTGAATGCGGTAGTAAAAGACATTTTGACCCAGGACAATCCGGATGGAAGAAGAGGAAAATGGATTGCTGTCATTTTAGAATATGACATAGAGATTAAGCCTACGAAACTAATTAAAGGCCAAGGTCTAGCAAAATTAATGGTTGAATCAAATTTCCATGCTCTTGACATTAATTTCTTAGTTGCAGCAGATGAACAGGGTGAGACGATGACTCCAAGCGTGAGAGAGGTATTTCTCAACTCTCCATGGTACACAGACCTAATATTTGTTTTGCATAATTTACAAGCTCCCCCTAGTTTGACTAAGACTAAAGATAGGTTTTTGAAGTTGAAAACATTAAAATTTTGCATTCTAGAAGGCAATCTGTATTGGAAAGATCCTGGAGGTATTCTGTTAAATTGTTTAATGAAAGACGAAGCTGACAAAGTGTTACAAGAATTTCATGCAGGAGAATGTGGTGGTCATCTGAACTAGAAGGTTACAACCAACAAAATCCTCAGAGTTGGATTCTATTGGCCCACCCTATTCATTGATGTACATCATAAAGTGACTTCATGACATCAATGTCAGTTGTTTGAAGGTAAAAGGAAACTCCTTCCTCTACCCTTGAAACCGATCTTCGTTGAAGCCCCTTTCCAGCAATGGGGATTGGACTTCATTGGAGAGATACATCCCCCTTCTTCAGGCCAGCACAGATGGATTCTTACTGCCATAGATTATTTTACAAAATGGATCGAAGAAGTACCAAGCAGGCAAGCCACTGAATCTGTTATTATTAAATTCCTTGAAAATAATATCTTGTCTCGCTTTGGATGTCCTAGAAAGATTATGATTGATAATGAAGCTTCTTTTCGATTGAAGAAACTTATAGATTTCTACAACCAGTATCACATTGGTTTGGGACATTCCACAGCTTACTAACCTCAGGGGAATGGGTTGGCAGAATCTTCAAACAAAACCTTGGTAAACATCATCAAAAAGACGTTGCAGGAAAACAAGAAGTCGTGGCATAACAAGTTGGTGTTCGCTTTATGGGCTGACAAACTGACCACCAAAAGTTCAATCGGTATGTCACCATATCAGCTGGTCTATGGCACAGAAGCAGTTTTTCCCACTTCCTTAGGAGTCCTTGTCATGAAATTGCTTCAGGACATACAAGTCGAACCAAATGACTCACAAAGAAGGATCAATCAGATGATCCATTTGCAGCAGTCTAGGGAAGAAGTATTCAACAAGACTCAGGTAGTCCAAGAAAGCATCAAGAAGATTTTTGACAAAAGAACCAAGGAAGATGATTTTGAGCTAGGATATTTGGTGTTGAGATGGGACGCCCAAAATGAAGACAAGGGAAAGCATAGAAAATTCGACAGTCTGTGGAAGGGACCATTCATGATTCAAGCATTCAGAGGAAACAACACTTTCTTGCTAAACAATGTTGATGGGACAGATCTTCCAGGAGGACCTGTAAATGGCAGAATGTTGAAGCATTATTTACCGCCTCAGTAGAGACTCGAGGTTTCACTCTCCATTGTACATACGATCTTTATTTTTCGCCTGCATTTTCTGAGTGAATAACTTTAGTTAGTTAGTTGAAGCCCGAAGAGAAGGCCCTAATCCGCTGACCACTTTTCTTCCATTTTTTATTTTTTTTTGAATAAAACCAATCAATCAACGAAGGCGACTAGGAAGAAATTTTTAGAACGTCAGGAACCAGGATTCTTGGCACTTCACAGGGAAAGTACCATCCCCAAGTGGAGTCGTTGTTATCACCCTAGAAGTTATAGGATCAACTGGTGACTGGAATATTATCTCCCTCTAGTGTTTTTTGTTGACAAATAATTTTTCATTCTGCAAATAATTTGAAAAAGAAAAAGAAAAGAAAGAAAAAAGAAAGAAAAGAAAAAAAAAAGAGGGCATAAAAGAATTTCAATAAAGCCCCATGCAATAATAGTAACTTGGTCCATACCTTTCAAGCATGGCCAAGTTCTTTTTTAAATTGATGTTGATAGGATTAGTGAATAAAGTTTGGCTAAACCGTTTAATCTTAG
>ML777804.1:158594-208148 GCA_009831015.1 Picea engelmannii | reverse complement strand
AAGGGGGGGGGGGGTCCGGAATCATGGATAATACCCGCACACATATGGATGGCCCATGTTTAATCATGTGTATCTATGGTCTATATTGGATTCCAGACCCCCCCATCCATTCTGCCTTTAATGGAGGGGGGGGTCCAGAATGTGTGATAAAGGGTGCGCATAGATCTGCGGTCAAAAAGGAAGCGCACAGATAGATGGATCAAGGTGTTTTCCGAACCCCCCAACCGATTTGCCTTTAACTAAAAGGGGGGGGTCCGGAATGGAATCTCTCCTCTGGCGGGTCCCTATCTATACGTGGCATCAATCTACCGGTCCTGAGTCCCACCGCCTCCTACTGACTGACATACCTTCATCACCTCTTGACGTCACCATCCACCTTTTCTAAAAGAGTCACATTCATTAATTTTTGTCAGTCCTTCCCCCCCATTCACTCGTGGCAAGCCCCCTCACCATAATTTTTACCCCAATTGGTAATCGCCACTTCACCCATCCGTATTCTTCAGTCACCGTCACCTGCTATCTCACACTCTAAGTGATCCGTTGGCCATTTATTACAGGATAACCTATCTGTTAACTAGCTGACCTGTCCCCCGCGCCCAACAGACACCCGTTTACTCAAAACTAACCTCACTCTTCTTTCTTTCACCATTTACCCACCCATCACACCAGAGAATTTTTACACCATTTTCTCCATTTTTTTAGTCACCCCCACCTACAGTCGTCCCCTCTAACATTTTTTTTTGCAGGTACTATTGCAGTAATGGAGCCAAAGTCAAAACAAGAAGAAGGAGAGGAGAATCCTTTTCTCCCACCTCCTGTCGACCTTGACAGGATTCCACTGGCAGACAAAGATCACTTAATCGTAGATACAAAGTGCGATTTCAATTTCGCAGACCTTCACTCATGGCTCAAAGAAGTTTTCCTGGACCAGAGAGATGAAATTGGACTCTGGGAGTCCAACCTACCCCTATATCTCTTTCCTCAAATTCACCCTTTTCAAGAATTTTCCCTCAAGTGCCAAGCCCACTACATTCATGAGAAAAGAGCCATCGTTTCCTCGTCTGGAGAAATTTTTTTCCTCATCACGCCTTGAAACATCGACCAAATGATGCAAATCCCTCGAGCTGACTCTGCATCACCTTTTAACCTTGAAATTCTCATAGAGTTATACCAGAAGATGACTTTCCCCAAAAGAGCTCAAATATTTGAGCTTTTCCTTCCACCATCCGCTCAATTTCGCTCTACAAATCCCCCTTATCCTTCTGCCATGTTTTCGACCAAAGGAAACCAGATCATCTCGTCCCTATGCACCTTGTTGGGATACTATTCAGATCAGTGGGTAGATGAACCCATCCTGGGATTTTTGTCCATTTTCTCCACCGACGAGAAGCCCACTACCCAGTTCGACTTCATCACGTTCCTGGCGAACAATATTCATGAACAGTTGGTCAATTTCTCCACGGAAGGCATATTCCAGTATTCTTCCATATTGGCATACTTGTTCATTTTCTTCCAAGAGGACAAATTTGTTTTTTCCATGCAGAAGATGGACGGAGATGGCACACCCCAGGCAGTGACCGCATGGACCTCCTTGCTCAAGCATAACTCCACAGAGTTCAGTTTCAAGCAGTTCATCGAACAATTCTATCACCCAGTGGTAAGTATGCTTAGTGGCAAGCCTCAGCCTAGGATTAATGATGAAGTTCAGAGGATCATGCATCTTTCGGATCACACCAAGACTAGTGATTGGTATTTATACCAAGATCACATTGAGATCAGAGTATATGGGTGTGATTTGGCCCCGTATAAGCTTCCTAAATACCTGCCTGTCAGAATTTTTTCTCTGGAGTACATAAGGCAGATGATGAACTCCGATGATATTCATTTTGTGTCTCTAAAGAAAAAACAACATCTCAGAATCAAGGGACAGATTGGCTCTTTCATCTGCAACAATCGTGGCACCGGAGAGGAAGAAGACAAGTTGTTGAAGGAAATGATTTCATCACTAGTTTCCCATGGCATTACGATCCGTGTGGGATTATCTTTGAGATGAGGGGGGAAAACAAGAACATCCCATATGTCCACGAATCTAGGCCTGAAGTCAAGAAATTTGCAAACCAGACAGTATGGGAACCTAACACTTTGGTCGAAGCAGAACAGCAGGATCCCCCAGCCACTGTATCGCAAACAACCACACCACAGGTTCTGAAAGATAAAAGGCCTAGGCAAGATTTATCTCTGCTTTTCACTGAAGTGTTGTCAAAAGAATTCCAATCGCATACCAAGAGGTCTAAAACCATTTCAGCTGCTGACCCGACTGGGGAAAAGGAAGTTTTGTCTACTACAGTGACCAAGGTTGATAGGCCACCCCTCAGTGCAAGCCTCCAGCATATCATAACCTCATCATTGTTGAAGAAATCTACAGATACTCAATCAACCACCCAGCCAGGCAAGGTAGGACTGAAGCTGAGCATCTTTGAAAAATATGATCTGATCAAGAAAATGAATCAGACCCTGACCAGCAGCACTTACGCCCAGTTTTGGAAGAATATGTCGACTGCGCAACATAGGCTGCTATCGGCATTTGACACTGAGAAGGGAAAAATGCATATGGCATTCCTCCAAGCACAGGTGCCAGATCCAAAGGTAATCACTGATTACAAAAGGGCCACCTTTGAATTCCAGACTAAGGATGTGCATCCGGTCATTCAGATGGATATGCACAAGCAAACAGGAGAAATGGTTTTCTATACACTGGCACATGCTTCCACCACTGTGTCCAAATTGAAAGTGTCCCTGAATAACGTCCAAACACAGTTGAAGTTGGAGAAGATATCGTCCTTTGCGAAGGACAACAGGATCAAGACTTTGTAGAAGTTGGTCCTTAAGATTGGGTACAATCCCTCGAACATGAAAGCAGCCGAGGAAATGATTAAAAAAAAAAATTCCAGCATAGCCTCCTTAAGAAAACAATTGAAACTCCCACCAACAAAGGATTCACAGGTGAAGTAAATAGCAGAGACGCAAGGAGAAAAAGATGAGATGCTCAAACTAATCATGGAGCAGAATGCACAACCAAAGGAAATGGAATCTGAGATGGAGAAGCTGGTAAAAGAGAAAGAACAGCTAAAGCTAATGGAATTAATTCCATTGAGTGCAGTTCCACTTTCAGGAGTGAGCACAGCATCAGTAGCAGAAGTCCCATCGACAAATCCACTGCCATCTTTGGAAAAGACAGCCGAATTGGCTAAATCTATGGAAAAGATGAACCTGTAGGAAACAGAGATTAGCAGGCTCAAAACGGAGATTGATAACCTTCAGGAACTCAAATATTCCTTTCAGATCAGCCTCTCCAAGGAAAAGCAGGTGTCAGACCAGCTCAAACAAGAGTTACAACAGCTCCGGAAGCAAACAGTGGCAGGTAAAACTTTGGTCGAGGTTAAAGAAAGTGTCTGGACAAACATCACCAAGTCTATGAACGAGATATGGCCCATGATACAGATCATGTTTGAGGAAAATTGAGTTGGTGCAGAGAAGAAAACAAGCCATTGAGAAGATCAGATCGGAATTGGGAGAGATGCCCACACAGGATAATGAAATCATCAAGTTCCTAAATTCTAAGACCAGGGAGGAGTTGGAAGAGCTGAAAATTGAAGATAGAACAAAGACCATTCTTGAGGTCAAAAGAGTTTTGACCAAGAGAGGATTAATGCTTCAGATGGAAGAAAAGGTTCAGGCCATGGACCTAGGGGTACAATGGTTTTTTAGTAATATTGAGGCTCTACAGAAGAAAGGTCTTCCTGGTCTGAAGGTAATCAATGACAAATTGATGACACTCCCAGACTATAAAAAGAGACTAGTCGATGTGGCTAAGGACAGTTCAAAGTTTTCATGAATTCAAGGCAGCATCACTGGCAAGGCATTTCTAGATGTGCTTCAGTGGGACATTAGTATTCAGCATGAGATTCGATTCATCTTCGTCACCAAACCTACCTTCGCGAAATACACAGAAATGGATAAAGTTTATCGAAGGCTACTCAAAGTCAACGTGACCAGTCATCTTCGATGGGAAGAACTCTTTGATCTGATCGAGTAGCAGATGAGCTATCCCAGCCCAATCATTTTTCCAGTCAGATGAGGTCATGCAGAGGCCTCACCAATGGTTCACCCAGAAAACAGCATGCAGTTGTGACACATCATCAAGCAGTTCCTAGATTTATGAAATTTGTTAAGTTAGTTAGGCTAAAAATAAATTTAGCACGTCATGGTCTTTGATGACAGGATTGTTTGTAATTTTGAGTTATAAATACTTCATCTTTCGAAGTATTGAGGTTTGTTAATCTTCACGCCCTGCAAGCTATCAGACTGTAATATTTTTGAAGAGATCTCCTATTAATACAAAGAGGCACATTACAAGATTCTTGTGTATATTCACTGGTGATGTTTTTCTCTCTAAGTTAAATGTTATTCTCTCTTTGTTATCACATTGTTTTCTAAATCTAATATTTGGAAGTAACCAACGTTGCAGGATTTATCTCGTATACCCTGTTTCCGACTTAAAAGATTTAAGTGTTGTATCTTCTCATTTTACAATAAAGAAATTCTTAACTGCTTCTTTGTTGTAATTGTCTTTCTCATCTTTTCTGCTATTCCTCATTTATGCTACTAAAGAATCCAGTGATTATATTATCTCGCCCTGTGAAAGGTTCCTTTGTTTTTTTTGGTTCGGATTTCATCTTTACGACATGGACCCCATAGCCCAATGGATGTGTAAACTATCTCAACCAAATCGACAAACACTACGATGAAAAAACCGACTTATTTATTTATCTAGCCTAATATTTAAAAAATTTGAAACATATCTAAATCATATAGAGAGATCCCTCTCTGAAGTTGGAAGGGCTAGATCCCATCTTCAAAAGTGGTTGGATAAAGTTACCTCTCGTAGATTTCCTCTTCCTAACAACCTCTAGGAAATTTACAAAGCGCTAACATGTCCAAGAGGGCTTCTTGTTTCAAAATGAGGTTCTTCCTGTGATCTGTCCTCAAGAAAAGACATTTCAATATCAGGAAAATATTCAACTGGTTTTGAAGAGGAAGCTTGTTCTGGGCATTTTTCTAGATTATTTGTGCCTCTGTCAATTGAGGTTCCCAAGATTCCCAAAACCTGGGCTATTTCTACCTCATAACTCTTCATAAATTGTTCTGCCAGATGCTCTAATGTCGGTTGGGTGTCTTCCTGATCATTACTTTGTGAGGTATATTCTACTTGCCCAATTTCATGAGCATTCTCGTGTGGAGACTGTTCTGTAGAATTCTGAAGTTCTTCGGGTTGTTTTGTTGTACCCTGAATTTCTTTAGTTGTTTCCTGAATTTGTCTGCTTCTTCTCCTTGTCTGAATGATGGTCTTAGGGGAAATTGTTGCTCTCTTCCTCTTTTTCATTAATGCCTATTTTTGTGAGGTCTGGGCCTCTGTGATTTGAGCAGGGTCTGCCTCAGATTCATTTTGAGGAGATGGGATTTCTCTTTGGGCAGTAGTCTCCTCTCCCTTTCTATCTTCAATTTCTTGTGGTGGTTCTTCATGGCATAATTCAGGTTGCTCCAATTGTGTAGGTCTATTGGCCTCAATCGGGTTATCCCAGGTCAATTGAGTTCGACTCGGTTCTTTATTTGTTATCAGTTTAACTAATCTTTGGTGACTGATAAAGGTAACAGGTTCCTTGGATTTTTGTGTTCTTAAGGCAACCTCATGTAATATGGCATTCAGAAAGAAAGGTAGATTAAGTACTAACCGTTGTTTTAAATATGCCAGCAATTTGAGGTGGCGAGGTTGAATTACGTCATATCGTCCATCACAAGTGATGTACCGTTGAATTATCCCTGCAAGTTCCTTCCATGGTTCTCTGAGGGTACTGGGATTGAGTCCCTTTCCCTTCTTATCCAATTCTTCCCCAGGGTATGTGAAAGTTTCCACAGCTTCCTTCAGTGTTGTGTATCTTCCTGTCCACTGAATGCCCATGTTAGGGAGGCCTGTGACCTTTTCTAAGATTTTCAAGGTGACTGAGATTTGTATGCCTCGCACCATAGAGTTTTCTCCCTGCAGATTCTGAAAGAATTCAAGCGTGAAATTCGTGTCATATCCTTGCAGACAGTTGAAGTACTTTGTCCACCCCAACTGTTGCAGGATGTCTCTTTCTTGCTCTGTAACCTTTAGTAAAGTCGGCTCCTTGCGCACACCTCTTCCACCCATTTTGTGAGAAAATGTGGATGACTATCGTTCCTGGTAGCAGACTTGGTTAGACCAACTTGGAGGAAAAATTACCGAAAATAGAAAATATCAGAGACAACAAATGTTTAAAAATGTGGGTATTTATTACAATAATAACTATCTTTATCGAGAAGCGTGTCGAGCATCCACTCCCCTCATTAATATAAAGGTCAACCTCAAATGTCAGCGTAGGGGAAAGTAATGAGTGTAGGTATTGATGGTGAGAAGTAATGATTGTACTGTCGCCGCCAATGGGGATCAATGATTTATTTTCAAACAACATATTTTAACGGTAATCATTAAACGTTAATCCATTTTTTTTTTGGAATTGAAATATACCTATACTCAAAAGAATGCTTTAAGGATACATACGCCGAATAAATTAAATCTGTTCATTTAAATAATATCCCACATATCGTAATGTTGTTACTTTTCCGTTTCATTGAATAAAAACGAAATGATAGCCTCGTTATTGAGTGAAGGAAATCTAGAGATATGAAAAAACTTGGCGTTTAAGTTAAACTTCCATACCATAGGCAGAGACACTATTGTCAGCAGGCATCCATAGCCTCGACTAGGTTGCCTTTTAACCCTCATATGAGCCTGTATCCTTGATACTTATTTGAATTGTCTTTTCCAAAAAGACCATTATCCTGGTTTGGTAGCCAGATGGTGATAATGCCACTCACTAGATTGTAACTTAGGTGAACAAGTCGGCTCATGATGAGACCCCCTATTCTTTTTTAGAAAAGAAAAATAAATAAAAATTATTTTAGATATATATATATATATATATACATATATATTTTAAGTTTTATGTTTTTCCCGAAAAATACCATTATCCTGGTTTGGTATCCAGATGATGATAATGCCACTCACTAGAGTGTAACTTAAGTGAAAAAGTCAGCTCATGATGAGACCTCTTGTCCTTTGACAAAAGAAAATGTCAAAGGCCATTTCCCTGGTGTGGTAGCCATAGTGGGAATGTCACTTAGGTTAGTATCCAATGATCGTGGTAGGTTGGCTCGTGATGAGACCCCCTATTCTTTGTGGGAAAAGAAAGAATTTTTTTTTTTTTTGGAAGTGTATGAAGGGAGGCTCATCTACTCCTTAAGAGTAAGGGATGGTGTAAAGAAGTGTAAGGATGCCAAGTAAAAGTGAGTCGCAGACTCCTTATTAATTATAAAGGCGAGATATCATTTAAGTGTATTTGTATGTATAAGGGAAAAGAAACAAATTATGGTGGTTATAGGTTATGAACAAGGTTTAAGATATTTCGAAGAAAGTGATCCAAAAAAACAATTTGATAAGGTATGGGAGATAGTCCAAAAAATAATGATAGATCGTTAGAAATAATGCTGGTGAAAATTATTTGGTGAAAGTTGTACCCCAAAGGAAAGGTTTAGCATTTTATCAACAATGTAGGGAAGAAATGACAAAATGAACAACAGGTGTGCAAAAGGAATAGTGGGTGCGATAAAGGAACAACAATTGTTTCATTCAAAGGAACAACATGTGCGCAAAAGGAACAACAATTGTTCCATTCAAAGGAACAGAAGGCGCATAAAAGGAACAACAATTGTTCTATTCAAAGGAACAATAGGCGCGCAAAAGGAACAACAATTGTTCCGTTCAAAGGAACATTAGACGTGCAAAATGAACAACAATTTTTCCATTTTTTACCATCTAAATAGGTAATTTTTAAAAACCTGACAATGTGTTTTTCTTCAATTCAAGGTTGATTCCTCATCAACTAAATTCATTTAGGAGTTGGTTTATTTCAAAATTAAGTAATGGATGGTTTATTAATGTTATGAATTTCATTATAGTTTCTCAATTGCTGCTACTGAATCATGACACATTCATTTCTTTGCGAAAGACAAGGTTTGGGTGATGAGATTAAGTGGGAGTTCGGAACAGAAAAGAGTGTTAATTGAGTTCATTACAATTATCCTCCCTAGTTTTGAATTTCTCGAATGACTATCAAAAATGATAATAATAAAACTAAATAAAATCTACAGAAAACAAAATTATATATAGTATGTACAGTGTTAACATAATTCAACATTTATGGAGTTGGGGTGGCTGAATTACCTTCCCAGCCATCCAAAATTTGAAAGGCAAGGTCCTTATTTACCTCTTGGTAGAAAGATTCTTTTGAGGGCAGATGATGATAGAGTCGTAGCCGGTGTCCATTGACCCAAAATGGATATCCGGACCCGTCGATGGTGCTTAACGTGACTGTGTCATTATCATGGACTTCATTGATTTTGTATGGTCCTAGCCACCATGTCTGTAATTTTCCCAGAAAATCCTGAAATCTAGAATCATAGAGGAGTGCCCAGTCACCTTTTTTAAATGATTTTTTTTTATATGCTTGTCGTGCCAGGTCGTTCTCTATTTCTGAATAATAGTCGTGTGCTCTACAGCAAACATGCATGCTTCATCCAATTCGTTGAGTTGTTGAAGGCATTGTTTATGTGCTTTTGTAAGATCCAGTCTGATTTCCTAGGCCATCCTTAGAGTCTTGATTTCAAACTCGATTGGGAAGATGGGTTCTTTTCCATAGACTAAATGATAAGGAGAGTAGCCAGTGGTATTATGCCATGTTGTGCGGTAATCCCATAAGGAATTTGGGAGCTCAGAAGCCCAATTCTGTCTGTTTATTGAGACAGTCTTTGTCAAGATTTCCTCCAGGACTTTATTGGTGCTTTCCACTTGCCCATTTTCTTGTGGATGGTACGCAGAAGTAATGATGTGTTTGATATGATAATTATCCAGGGTGGTGGTGATTGTATGAGCTGTAAATTGTGACCCCCCATCAGTAATTACCTCTCGGTAGTCCATAGCGTACAAATAATTTGAAAAGAAATTTGATGACTACTTCTTCTATTGCATTTGGTAAGGCTTCTTCCTCTACCCATTTAGTCATGTAGTCCGTTGTGACTAGAATATAGGCCTTTTGATTTGACTTTGGATTGAAGGGGTCAACGAAGTCTAGTACCCATCTCTCAAATGGTTCTGCAACTACTTGTGCTTTCAAAGGCATTTCATCATCCTAACCTGGTTTTCCCATCCGTTGACAACTATCGCAGGTCTGGACATATTTCTTCACATCTCTGAATATTGAGGGCCAATAATAGCCCATCTGCAGAATTTTGTGTCCAGTCCTGCAATCTGCAAAATGCCCACCATAGGGATCATCATGTCCGACCTTTAGTATGTCGTAGATTTTGTCATCTCGTACACATCTGCGGATCTGGAGATCAGCTCCTGTATGGAAGAGATATCCGCTAATCCAGGCGAATCGTGCACTATGCTAGAGGATAAGTTTTATTTCCCTTGATGAAAGATGTGTCGGTAATCTTCCCGCTGCCAGGTAATTTTCCACATCAGTGTACCAAGGTGGCTTTGTAGTAATGACAAACAAATGTTCATCTGGAAATTGATCTTTGACTGTTAAGGAGTCGTCTATTTTGGGTATGCGGGATAGGAAGTCTACGACAAGGTTTTCTCTCCCAGGTCGATATTTGATGGTGATATCAAATTCCTACAATAGTAACAACCATCGAGTGAACCGTCCATTAGTAATTGGTTTATTAACCAGATATCTAATAGCATAATGATCAGTATACAGAATGACTGGATAGCCTCTTATATAATGACAAAATTTATTGATGGCATGTATAACAGCTAAAAACTCTTTCTCTATTATTGTATAATTAAGTTCATTTGGATTAAGATTATTTCTAATAAAATAAATAGCGTGGGGTTTCTTTTCCTCCTCCTATCCGAGGACAGTGCCTATGGCAATATCTGATGCATCGGTGGAGATGTGAAATGGTATTTTCCAATTTGGCCCCCTCAACACCAGTGCTGTCGAGATCAACTTCTTGAGTCCTACAAATGCCACATCACACTTGTCAGACCATTGAAATTCTACATTACCAGTCAAATCATGTAAAGGTGCAGCGGTTCTTCAAAATTTTCCATAAATCTACGATAGTATCCTGAAGCGCCAAGGAAACTACGTACCTCAGTTTGTGTGGGTGGTGTAGGTAGATTAAGGATTACCTCTTTTTTTGTTGGATCTACCCTAATTCCATCTACAAATATATAATGCACTAGTACCACACCTTTTGTCATCATCATGTGACACTTTTCGTGGCTTAAACATAACCTGGTCGCAATGCATCGCTCTAGTATTTTCTCCAGGTTATTCAGTGCTTGATCGAAGTCGTCGCCATAAGGAGTGAAATCATCCATATAGACTTCAAGTCCTTCACTGATCAGATCGTTGAATATGCTCAGAATGGCCCTTTGAAAAGCGATTGGAGCGTTACAAAGTCCAAAGGGTAATACTCTGTATGAAAAAGTGCCCTAGGGGCATGTGAATGTAGTTTTATCTTGATCTTCTGGGGCAATCTGAATCTGATTGTACCCACTAAATCCATCTAGGAAAGAAAAGAATTTATTTCTTTCCAAAGTATCCAGGACCTGGTTAATGAAAGGCAAAGGGAAGTGGTCTTTTTGAGTGGCTTTGTTAAGTTCCTTGTAGTCAACACAGATGCGCCATTTCCCATTTTTCTTTGGGACAATCACTAATGGGGAAACCCACCGACTATATGAGATGGGATATATAAAATCTACGTCCAACATCTTTTGTAATTCTTCTTTAACGATATCCCTGAGGTGAGGATTCAATCTTCTATGTGGTTGTCGGATAGGCCGGGCATATTTTTCAACATAAATGTGGTGTGTGTAGATTTGCGGATCGATACCTTTCATATCAGAATATTCCCATGCAAAATCTTGTTGGTATTTGGAGAGGACTTGAATTAGATTTTGTTGTTGTTGTTCATCTAAATTGGCATTGATGTTTAGACACCTCCCTGGTGCAATCTCGATGGGTTTTTTGTTATGAACGGTTGTAGTTGGAATGTGTTGTTCCATTAAATCTTCCAGCAGGTCTCCCTGTGATTCACAGTCTAGAATAGCTTGGAGCATCTGACAGGTCGGGTTGCTCATGGTGGCTGGATTATTGATAAACCCACTGATTACGTCATCCTCTAGCTGGTTTTTAAGTCTGAGGGATTCTTCCTGCATAAGAGGGGCTTGTAAATCCCTCTCTGGGTATCACGGTGGTGGAAATTGTGGATATACAAAAGTTGGACTTGGTTTATCAGGAGGATATAAAATGAGGTTCTTTGTGATACCCCCTCTAGTGATTGTCATATTACCTTCTCGAAATCCTATGTACGCATCTACTGTTGCAAGCCATGGCCTGCCCAGTGTCAATGGATTCCCTTCAAGTCCACTTCTTGGGCTAATGATGAGGAAGTCCGTCGGATATTCCCAAGAGTCGACAGAGATGGTTATATCATGTAATGTGCCAACTGGTCGAACTACTGATCGATCTACCAACTGCAACATTATTGTGGTGGGTTCGAAGGAGTTAAAACCCAAGGTATTGCAAGTTTCCATAGTCAGGATGTTGATGGTTTCTCCCAAATCAACTAGTGTATTGGGAAAAGAACAGCCCTGGATCTGAACTGTCACTATGGGATTCCCCGGATCTACATATTTAACATGTTCTTTTCTACCTAAAATTAGATCATACAAGGCTCCTACCACGTGGACTGTTGATGAAGGATTTTTAATATTTTTGACGAGATTTCTCCCACATAGCTCCTTGATCATTTTTGCGTAGATTGGAATGTCCTGAAGAGCTTGCAGGAGTGGAATCTTGATATATAAATTCTTGAGTTCCCCTTCAATGTCAAAGTTGGGATATACGGTCAGTTTTTCTATCATCAATCTTTCTGGGAACGGAGGGGAGGGCGTTGCATCCTTATCAAGATCTTGTGATTTGACTGTGTTTACCCCTTGTTAGATTTCTTTTGTTGTTACCACATTTGAAGGTGTTATTGTTGGTTGTTTTTCACTCTCTTGCTCTTGAAAAACATTATTTTCTTCAGAAGAGATTATTCGTCCTGATCTCAACCGTAGTTTGTTGCACCCTACCAAGTTGGTCTCTCCTTCTCCATTCTCCACAATCTGAATGAGCTGAGCTGGTCTATTATTTGGATTTGGGTGAGGTTGGGCTGGTAGTTGAGGGCGCAATTGGGATTTTGGGTTTTGGGGCAATTGGAGTGGTGCTTGTAACGTAGGCTGAGTTTGAGGGGCCATCCCCATGGGTTGGTTGTTTATCCCCATGGGGAGCTACCAATTATGATTCCAATTTGGGTTTTGGGTAGTCATGTTGGGCCACTGTGAAGGGTAGATGTTGTTATTTGAGTTTTTCCAGGATGAGGTGGGACATTGTGAGTTAGGCCAAGTGGAAATTGCAATTGGCTAATTTTGCCAAGCAGGATTTGCAGCGGGCTGGTTTTTCCAAGTGGGATTTGCAGGTGGGTATTGCTGGGGCTGCTAGTTCTGATTAGTAAACAATTGACCCTGCCATGTGATACCAGGAGCTTGTTGCTAATTATACTGTCTAGAGAAGAAAGAGGAAGGGTCATGCAGTGTATTTGGAGGTTGATTCTGCCATTGATGACATTGAGCCATCAGATATAATGGCTTTGTTTCTTCTTCTGCTTCTCTAAAGATAGATTTCAGTCCAGGAAGCGATGGGAATTGTTTTGTGTCATGATCCTTGGCACAGATAATGCAAACCCAGACCACGTCCAAAGGGAAATCCCTTGGACCATGTTTTCTTCTTCACCTGTGGTAAAATATGGCCAACGTTTGTTCTTCTTCTATTTTTTTCTGTTTGCCCTGCAACACATCCAATTGTGTAGTTGGAGTGCTCAGAATATTTGTTTTGAAGTTTTCTAAGAGATTACCAACTTCATATCGCGTAACACCCCCGCTGGTAATATTTCTATTTCTGGTGAGGGGGGTACGCATCCCTAATCTGGTCCATGAACTTCCTCTTGAGCACCTAATGCACAATAGGACGACGTCATCATAAGTTTCTTGATAAATGTCAACCTTCCCCATTAAATTCAACGTTTCTACCCATTCATCTTTCATACCTTTAATCAGAGTTGCCGTAAGTACTTCACTTGGTAACGTTCCATAGGGTGATCTTTGTAAATTATATTGAAATATCTCGACATATTCAGAGGTGAACAATTTTAATTTTTGGGGTTCAGAGGTGTAATCATACACTCTACATAGGACATCAAATTCAAATAAGAATGTGTCAGGGTCTTCTAAGATTAATCCATGAAAGGTTGGCATGTTTTGTAGGGGAATTGCCTTCATGGGGGCATTGGCGATTAGATCAACTATTGGATATTCCAAAGTGGAAGTCTGGGGACATTGTGGATTTGGTTGTGCCATTTGATCGAAAATATGCTAGAAATCTTCAGGGATTTCTTGATCCAGATATTTTATTTGAATTGATTGGTTATCTTATCCTCTAGGGGCTTTGATTTCACTCCCTCTATCTAGGATTTCAAGTATGCCTTCTTCTTTCACAGGAGATTCAGGATCGGGTGGTGGGTCTGTCTTAGCTATCCCACTGGTTTCTCCTTCTCCTTCTTCCAGATTACAAGAGTTTCCATATTCTAAAGGGTTGAGGGGTGGAAGATCTATGCTCTAAAAGCTTTGCTCAGTCCCTTCAGTTTTGCTATGAATCTCGATGTGGTATACAATTGGTGAAACTACCACCTGAGGGATTCAGGTAGATCCTTTTCCAGGTCCAACCAAAGCTTGAGATTCTTCTTTTCGAATGATGTCGTCTATGAAAGTGCTTCTTCCATGGAGCACCGAGCCCTAGGCTTTGGTAATTTTTGGTGGGAGTTTTGGTTTTTCAAGATCTTTCTTCTTAGTCATACACGCTTCACACAAAAAAAAAAAAATCAAGAAAGAAAAACACCTATGCAACCTCTTAATACATTATTTGGAGGTAGGCGTTGGTATAAGCATCTTACTTATTGCCTACATAGGTTCTTACTTTCCGTCTTCAATACCTCGTCCTCCAGAGGCACAATCTATGTTGCCTTTCACATTCTTCTCCAGCAACGACACCAAAATGTTGGGCTCTAAAGATGTCTAAAAACAACCTTAGTTTAACATTAATTTATCAACCCAAGGATTCGTCTTTTATCTCAAAGAATATCGAAAAAGTCTATGTAGATAGTTCGTAGAAGATAAAATCGTGTAGTGAAAGCAAATCTGAGTTTATCAACAATCAAGTTCCTCAAACATTCATTAAATATTCTAGGAATTGAAATCTAAAGTTGTGCAATGGAAAGGAACTAATTAATCTATTGAATTCATTTTAAGAGAAGTAATTGAATCTAGATAAAGACTTGCAGAAATGACTATTATTATGAATCAAATTGCTGGAAAGAAAAAGGCGAATTACTCTATCTATGGAAAGAAACAGAGACTGTAATCTAGTCGAAAAGAGACAACAATCGTATTTCTATTGAAAGGAACAACAACTATATTCTAACGGAAAGGAACAACAAATGTAAACTAAGTAAAAGGAACAACAAATGTAAACTAAGTGAAGGGAACAACAAACATGAACTTATGAGGAACTGTCATGCATCAAATCTCAGTAATAGGAATTGGAACAACAATCATCTAATGCTTCAGGGAATATCTATCTCTTGCAATTGACATGAAATCATCAACACACTTATGCATTCATTTAACTCTTGTAAAAGAGAATCGAATCACAAAACAGAAATTGAACTAATACAATTATAGGTCGAATAGTAGCTCCTTTAGACTGGTCCCTTGGTCCTTAGAAGCACTTCTATTTGAAATTCAGTATATATAAATGGTAAAACCGCTCAAATATTCTATTGATTTCATAGTTGGTACAACATTTTACAAAAACTGGTAACGTATAACAATTCTAAGTTCTGAGTTCTTGGGTGCAATTCTTCTATATCTTTTCAAGATCTATTTACCCCTTATATATTACAATAATCTGGGTAAATTAAGCTATCGTGAGGATCGATAGATCCTCGGGATTGCTTTACTATTACAATATAAGCAATTTGATCATCTTCAAAACTACCTTGCGCCATAAAGTCTTCAACTTCCAATAGCTTGCGCATCTTCAAGATTTCCTTTGCTATCTTGGGTTTGACAATATTTAACCAATCCTGTAATAAAACCAGACAATTCCAATCATATTTACAATCTATGTAATCTAACTTCAACAATAACGCTAAAGAGTATATTATTCATTTTCTATTTTATTTACTCCTAAATAATTGAAAAGTCAATCAAGATGATATCATGAAATGTGGGGAAAAGGAAGATATTTATACCTTTTTCATAACCTAACAAAAATCAAGCTCATCTTTAGAAATTGCACTATGCCTCATTTACCAAAACCCTAGTGCCGAATATACTCCAACAAATGGTTTTTCGGTCAACGAAATGATAGCGTAGGGGCCCCACTAGCTGAAACTCAATGTTCTTAATCTAATACAACTGATGGTTCGTGCATATGAATCTCGGTTTGAGTTTTATCGCGAGTTGCAACTCGCCTCCTCAAGCCATTTAGAGACATGTGGTCAATTTGGTCTAAGGGCATAAAATCCAAACCGAGTACCATAATAGACTTTCGTAAGTTCCCACAAGTCTATATGGCCAAGGCCCAAGTGACTACACTAGCCAAAAGGACCCAACATAGTGTTCTTTAAAATCAACCTCCTCTTCAAAAATTGCACTATGCCTCATTGACCAAAATCCTAGTGTTAGAGATACTCCAACAAATTGTTTTATGATCGAAGGAATGATAGCGTAGGAGCCCCAATAGGTTAAACCTGGTGCTCCAGATCCAACGCAACTGATGGTTCGTGCATCCAAGTCTCGGTTTGATTTTTATCGATAGTTGCAACTCGCCTCCTCAAGCCATTCAAGGACATGTGGCCAATTTCATTCGGGGGCATTAAATCCAAAATGAGCAGCATAATGGAGTTTCACAAGCTTCCATAAGTCTGTTTGGACAAGCCCCATGTGAATACACCTGAAAAAAATGCCCAATAGAGTGTTCTTGAAAATCGAGCTCATCTTCAGAAATTGCACTATGCCTCATTGACCAAAATCCTAGTACCAAATATACTCCAACAAATGGTTTTTCAGTCGATGGAATGATAGCGTAGGTACCCCACTAGTTGAAACTCAATTCTCTTAATCCAATGCAACTGACGGGTTGTGCATCTGACTCTCGGTTTGAGTTTTATCATGAGTTGCAACTCACCTCCTCAAGTCATTTAGGGACATGTGGTCAATGGTCCGGGGGTATAAAATACAAACCGAGTAGCATAACAAACTTATGTAAGCTCCCACAAGTCTATTTGGCGAAGGCCCACGTGACTACACTAGCCAAAAATACATGACACAATGTTCTTTAAACTCGACTTCCTCTTCAGAAATTGCACTATGCCTCATTGACCAAAATATTAGTGTTGGAGATACTCCAACAAATTGTTTTCTGGTCGATAGAATGATAGCGTAGGAGCACCAATAGTTGAAACCTGATACTCTGGATCCAATGCAACTGACGGTTCATGTATCTGAGTCTCGGTTTGAGTTTTATCGATACTTGCAACTCACCTCCTCAAGCCATTCAAGGACATGTGGCCAATTTGGTCTGAGGACATGAAATCCAAACCAAGCAGCATAATGTTGTTCCGTAAGCTCCTACATGTGTGTCTGGCAAAGTCCCATACGACTACACTAGAAAAAAATGCTCGACAGAGTGTTTTTGAAAATTGAGCTCATCTTTAGAAATTGCACTATGCCTCATTGAGCAAAACCCTAGTGCTGGAGATACTCCAATAAATGGTTTTTCGGTCAACAGAAGGTTAGCGTAGGGGCCCCACTAGATGAAACTCGGTGCTCTAAATCCAATGCAACTGATGGTTCTTGCTTCTAAGTCCCAACTTGAGTTTTATCGCGAGTTGCAACTCGCCTCCTCAAGCCATTTAGGGACATGTGGTCAATTTGGCCTGGTGGCATAAAATCCAAACCGAGTAGGATAACAGACTTCCATAAGCTCCCATAAGTCTATTTGGCCAAGGACCATGAGATTACACTAGCCAAAAATACCCGACAAAGTGTTCTTTAAAATCGACCTCCTCTTCCGAAATTGCACTATGCCTCATTGACCAAACTCCTAGTGTTGGAGATACTCCAACAAATTGTTTTCCGGTTGATGGAATGATTGCGTAGGAGTCCCAATAGTTGAAACCTGGTGTTCCAGATCCAATGCAACTGATGGTTTGTCCATCCGAGTCTTGGTTTGAGTTTTATTGATAGTTGCAACTGGCCTCCTCAAGCCATTCAAGGACATGTGGCCAATTTGGTCCGAGGGCATAAAATCCAAACCGAGCAGCATAATGTTGTTCTGTAAGCTCCCACATGTATGTTTGGCCAAGTCCCATGCGACTACACTAGAAAAAGACTCTCCAGAGAGTCTTTTTGAAAATTGAGCTCATTTTCAGAAATCGCACTATGCCTCATTGACCAAAACCCTAGTGTTGGAGATACTCCAACAAATGGTTTTTCAATAGATTGAATGATAGTGTAGGGGGCCCACTAGATGAAACGCGGTGCTCTTAATCTAATGCAACTGACGGTTCATGCATCTGAGTCTCGTTTTGAGTTTTATCGCGAGTTGCAACTCGCCCCCTCAATCAATTTAAGGACATGTGGTCAATTTGGTCCGGGGGCATAAAATCCAAACTGAGTAGCATAAAAGACTTTCGTAAGATCCCACAAGTCTATTTGGCCAAGGCCCATGTGACTATAGTATCCAAAAATACCCGACACAGTGTTCTTTAAAATCGACCTCCTGTCCAGAAATTGCACTAAGCCTCATTGACCAAAATCCTAGTGTTGGAGATACTCCAATAAATTGTTTTCTAGTCAATGGAATGATAGTGTAGGAGCCCCAATAGCTGAAATGTGGCACTCTCGATCCAATGAAACTGACGGTTTGTGCATCTGAGTCCCGGTTTGAGTTTTATCGATAGTTGCAACTCGTCTCCTCAAGCCATTCAAGGACATTTGGCCAATTTGGTCCTAGGGCATAAAATCCAAACAAAGTAGCATAATGTTGTTACATAAGCTCTTGCATGTATGTTTGGCCAAGGCCCATGCAACTACACTAGAAAAAAATGCTCCACAAAGTCTATTTGAAAATCAAACTCATCTTCAGAAATTGCACTATGCCTCATTGACCAAAACCCTAGTGTCAGATATACTCCAACAAATGGTTTTGAAGTGGATGGAATGATATTGTAGGGGCCCTACTAGCTGCAAATTGATGCTATTAATCTAATGAAACTGACGGTTCACACAGTTGAGTATCGGTTTGAGTTTTATCGCGAGTTACAACTCGCCTCCTCAAGCCATTTAGAGACATGTGGGCAATTTGGTCTGGGGGCATAAAATCCAAACTGAGTAGCATAACAGACTTATGTAAGCTCCCACAAGTCTATTTGGCCAAGGCCCACATGACTACAATCTCCAAAAGGACACGACACAGTGTTCTTTAAAATTGACCTCCTCTTCAGAAATTGCACTATGCCTCATTGACCAAAATACTAGTGTTGGAGATACTCCAACAAATTGTTTTCCAGTCGATGGAATGATAGCATAGGAGCCCCAATAGTTGAAACCTGGTGCTCTGGATCCAATGCAACTGACGGTTCATGTGTCTGAGTCCTGGTTTGAGTTTTATCAATAGTTGCAACTGGTCTCCTTAAGCCATTCAAGGACATGTGGCCAATTTGGTCCGAGGGCATAAAATCCAAACTGAGTAGTATAATGTTGTTCCATAAGCTCCAGCATGTATGTTTGTCCAAGGCCCATGCGAATACACTTGAAAAAAATGCTCCACATAGTCTTTTTGAAAATCGAGCTCATCTTTAGAAATTGCACTATGCCTCATTGACCAAAACCCTAGTGCCAGAGATACTCCAACAAATGTTTTTCGGTCAATAGAATGATAGCGTAGGGGCCCACTAGCTAAAACTTGGTGCCCTAAATCCAATGCAATTGAAGGTTCATGCATCTGAGTCCTGGTTTGAGTTTTATCGCGAGTTGCAACTCGCCTCCTCAAGCCATTTAGGGGCATGTGGTCAATTTGGTCTTGAGGCATAAAATCCAAACCGAATAGCATAACAGACTTTCGTAAGCTCCTGCAAGTCTATTTGGCAAAGGCCCACATGAAAACACTAGCCAAAAATACCCGACAAAGTGTTCTTTAAAATCGCCCTCCTCTTCAGAAATAGCATTATGCCTCATTGACAAAAATCCTAGTGTTGGAGATACTCCAACAAATTGTTTTCCGCTCGATGGAATGATAGCGTAGGAGCTCCAATATCTTAAACCTGGTGCTCCGGATCCAATGCAACTAACAGTTTGTGCATGTGAGTCCTAGTTTGAGTTTTATCAATAGTTGCAACTCGCTTCCTCAATCCATTCAAGGACATGTGGTCAATTTGGTCCAAGGGCATAAAAACCAAACCGTGCAACATAATGTTGTTCTGTAAGCTTCTACATATTTGTTTGGCCAAGGCCCATGCAATTACACTAGAAAAAAATGCTTCACAATGTCTTTTTGAAAATCGATCTCATCTTCAGAAATTGCACTATGCCACATTGACCAAAACACTAGTGCCGGAGCTACACCAACAAATGATATTTAGTTCGAAAAAATGATAGTGTAGGGGCCCCACTAGCTAAAACTCAGAGCTCTTAATCCATTGCAACTTGTGGTTCATGCATCTGAGTCCCAATTTGAGTTTTATCGCGCATTGCAACATTCCTACTCAAGCAATTTAGGGACATTTGGTTAATTTGGTATGGGGGCATAAAATCCAAACCGAGCAGCATAAAAAACTTTCGTAAGCTCCCACAAGTCTATTTGGCCAAGGCCCACATAAACACACTAGCCAAAAAGACCCGACACAATGTTCTTTAAAATCGACCTCCTCTTCAGAAATTGCACTATGCCTAATTGACCAAAATCCTAGTGTTGGAGATACTCCAACAAATTATTTTCCATTCGATAGAATGATAGCATAGGAACACCAATAGTTGAAACCTGGTGCTTCGCTCCAATGAAACTAATATTTCATGCATCTGAGTCCCGGTTTGAGTTTTATCGATAGTTGCAACTCACCTCCTCAAGCCATTCAAGAACATGTGGCCAATTTGGTCCGAGGGAATAAAATCCAAGCCTACCAGCATAATGTTGTTTCATAAGCTCCTGCATGTATGTCTAGCCAAGGCCCATGCGACTACACTAGAAACAAACACTGGACAGAGTGCTTTTGAAAATAGATCTCATCTTTAGAAATTACACTATGCCTCATTGACCAAAACCCTAGTGCTAGAGATACTCCAAAAAATGGTTTTTTGGACCATGGAATGATATCATAGGGGCCCCACTAGATGAAACTCGGTGCTCTTAATCCAATGCAACTGATGGTTCATGCATCTAAGTCCCGGTTTAAGTTTTATCACGACTTGCAACTCGCCTCCTCAAGCCATTTAGGGACATGTGGTCAATTTGGTATGGGGGCATAAAATCCAAACCGATTAGCATAACTAACTTCTGTAAGCTCCAACAAGTTTGTTTGGCCAAGGCCCACGTGACTACACTAGCCAAAAAAACTCGACAGAGTGTTCTTTAAAATCGACCTTCTCTTCAGAAATTGCATTATGCCTCATTGACCAAAATCCTAGTGTTCAAGATACTCCAACAATTTTTTTTCCGGACAATGGAATGATAGCGTAGGAGCCCCAATAGCTGAATCCTGGTGCTCTGGATCCAATGCAACTAACAGTTCGTGCATCCTAGCCCCGATTTGAGTTTTATCGATAGTTGCAACTCGCCTCCTCAAGCCATTCAAGGACATGTGGCCAATTTGGTCTGAGGGCATAAAATCCAAACCGAGCAGCATAATTTTGTTCTGTAAGCTCCCACATGTATGTTTGGCCAAGGCCCATGCAACTACACAAGAAAAAAATGTTCCACGGAGTATTTTTGAAAATTGATCTCATCTTTAGAAATTGCATTATGCCTCATTGACCAAAATCCTAGTGACGGAGATACTCCAACAAATGGTTTTTGGGTTGACAGAATGATAGCGTAGGGGCCCCACTAGATGAAACTCGGTGCTCTTAATCCAATTCAACTAACGGTGCATGCATTTGCGTCTCGGTTTGACTTTTATCACGATTTGCAACTCGCCTCCTCAAGCCATTTATGGACATGTGGTCAATTTATTCTGGTGGCATAAAATCCAAACCAAGTAGCATAAAAGAATTTTGTAAGCTCCCGCAAGTCTATTTGGCCAAGGCCCTCATCACTACAATAGCCAAAAAGACCTGACACAATGTTCTTTAAAATCGACCTCCTCTTCAAAAATTGCACTATGCCTCATTGACCAAAATCCTAGTGTTGGAGATACTCCAACAAATTGTTTTCCATTCGATGGAATGATAGCGTAGGAACCCCAATAGCTAAAACCTAGTGCTCTAGATCCAATGCAACTGACTGTTCATGTATCTGAGTCCCGGTTTGAGTTTTATCGATAGTTGCAACTAGCCTCCTCAAGCCATTCAAGGACATGTGGCCAATTTGGTCTGAGGGAATAAAATCCAAACCGAGCAACACAATGTTGTTCCATAAGCTCTCGCATGTATATTTGGCCAAGACCCATGTGACTACAATAGAAAAAAATGCTCCACAGAGTCTTTTTGAAAATCGATCTCATCTTCAGAAATTGCACTATGCCTCATTAAGGAAAACCCTGGTGCCGAAAATACTCCAAAAAATGTTTTTTCGGTCAACGGAATGATAGCATAGGGGCCCCACTAGCTGAAACTCGGTGCTCTAAATCAAATGCAACTGATGGTTTGTGCATCTGAGTCCTAGTTTGAGTTTTATCGCGAGTTGCAACTCGCCTCCTCAAGCCATTTAGGGACATGTGGTCAATTTGGTCCAGGGAATAAAATCTAAACCAAGTAGCATAACAGACTTTTGAAAGCTCCTACAAGTCTATTTGGACAAGGCCCACATGACTACACTAGCCAAAAAGACCCGACACAGTGTTCTTTGAAATCAACCTCCTCTTTAGAAATTACACTATGCTTGATTGACCAAAATCCTAGTGTTGGAGATACTCCAACAAATTGTTTTCTGGTCGATGGAATGATAGCATAGGAGCCCCAATAGCTGAAACCTGGTGCTCTGCATCCAATGCAACTGATGGTTCATGCATCCAAGTCTTGGTTTGAGTTTTATCAATAGTTTCAACTCGCCTCCTCAAGCCATTCAAGGACATAAAATCCAAATCGAGGGCATAAAATCCAAACCAAGCAGCATAATGTTGTTCTGTAAGCTCTTGCATGTATGTTTTGGCCAAGGCCCATGCGACTACACTAGAAATAATCCCTCCACAGAGTCTTTTTGAAAATTGAGCTCATCTTCAGAATTTGTACTATGCCTCATTGACCAAAACCCTAGTGCCAGAAATACTCCAACAAAAAGTTTTCAGTCGACGGAATGATAGTGTAGGGGCCCTACTAGCTGAAACTCGGTGCTCTAAATCCAATGCAACTGATGGTTCGTGCATCTGAGTCCCGTTTTGGGTTTTATCGCGAGTTGCAACTCGCCTCCCCAAGCCATTTAGGGACATGTGGTCAATATGGTTCGGGTGCATAAAATCCAAATCGGGTAGCATAACGGACTTCCATAATCTCCCACAAGTCTATTTAGCCAAGCCCCACAAGATTACACTAGACAAAAAGATATGACATAGTGTTCTTTAAAATCAAGCTCCTCTTCAGAAATTGCACTATGCCTCATTGACCAAAATACTAGTGTTGGAGATACTCCAACAAATTGTTTTCTGGTCAATGGAATGATAGCATAGGAGCCCCAATCGCTGAAACATGGTGCTCCAAATCCAATGCAACTGACGGTTCGTGCATCCGAGTCCCGGTTTGAGTTCTATCGATAGTTGCAACTCGCCTCCTCAAGCCATGCAAGGACATGTGACCAATTTGGTCTGAGGGCATAAAATCCAAACTGAGCAGCATAATGTTGTTTCATAAGCTCTTTCATGTATGTTTGGCCAAGGCCCATGCGACTACAATAGAAAAAACACTCCACTGAGTCTTTTTGAAAATCGATCACATCTTCAGAAATTGCATTATGCCTCATTGACCAAAACCCTAGTGTTGGAGATACTCCAACCAATGGTTTTTCAGTCGACGGAATGATAGCATAGGGGCCCCACTAGCTGAAAATCTGTGCTCTTAATCCAATGCAACTGATGGTTCATGCATCTGAGTCCCGGTTTGAGTTTTATCGCGAGTTGCAACTCGCCTTCTCAAGCCATTTAAGGACATGTGGTCAATTTGGTACCGGGGCATAAAATCCAAACCAAGTAGCATAGAATACTTTCGTAAGATCTTGAAACTTTATTTGGCCAAGGCACATGTGACTACAGTATCCAAAAAGACATGACACAATGTTCTTTAAAATCAACCTCCTATTTAGAAATTACACTATGCCTCATTGACCAAAATTCTAGTGTTGGAGATACTCCAAAAAATTGTTTTCCGATTGATGGACTGATAACATAGGAGCCCCAATAGTTGAAACCTGGTGCTCCGGATCCAATGCAACTAATGGTTCATGCATCCGAGTCCCGGTTTGAGTTTTATCGATAGTTTCAACTCGCCTCCTCAATTCATTCAAGGACATGTGGCCAACTTGGTCCGAGTGTATAAAATCCAAGCCGAGCAGCATAATGTTGCTACGTAAGCTCCCGCGTGTATGTTTGGCAAGGACCCATGTGACTACACTAGAAAAAATGCGCCATAGAGTCTTTTTGAAAATTGAGCCCATCTACAGAAATTGCACTATGCCTCATTGAAGAAAACCCTAGTGTCAAAGATACTCCAACAAATGGTTTTTCGGTCGACAGAAAGATAGCGTAGGGGCCCCACTAGCTGAAAATCGGTGCTCTAAATACAAGGCAATTGACTGTTCGTGCATCTGAGTCCCGATTTGAGTTTTATCGTGAGTTGTAACTTGCCTCCTCAAGCCATTTAGGGATATGTGGACAATATGGTCTAGGGGCATAAAATCCAGAGTATTATTTAAAATCGAGCTCCTCTTCAGAAATTGCACTATGCCTCATTGACCAAAATCCTAGTGTTGGAGATACTCCAACAAATTGTTTTATGGTCAATGGAATGATAGCGTAAAAGCCCCATTAGCTGAAACCTAGTGCTCTGAATCCAATGAAACAGACATTTCGTGCATCCAAGTCCCAGTTTCAGTTTTATCTATAGTTGTAACTCGCCTCCTCAAGTAATGCAAGGACATGTGGCCAATTTTTCTGAGGGCATGAAATCCAAACCGAGAAGCATAATGTTGTTCCATAATCTCCCGCATGTATGTTTGGCCAAGGCCCATGTGACTACACTAGAAAAAAATACTCCACAGAGTCTTTTTGAAAATTGAGGTCATCTTCAGAAATTACACTATGCCTCATTGACCAAAACCCTAGTGTTGGAGATACTCCAACCAATGTTTTTTCAGTCGACAGAATGATAGTGTAGGGGCCCCACTAGCTGAAAATCCGTGCTCTTAATCCAATGCAACTGACGGTTCGTGCATCTGAGTCCTGGTTTGAATTTTATCACGAGTTGCAACTCGCCTTCTCAAGCCATTTAAGGACATGTGGGAAGTTTGGTCTGGGCGCATAAAATCCAAACCGAGTAGCATAGAAGACTTTTGTAAGATCACACAACTCTATTTGGAAAACGCGCATGTGACCACAGTAGCCAAAAAGACCCAACACAGTGTTCTTTAAAATCGACCCCCTATTCAAAAATTGTGTTATGCCTCATTGAACAAAATTATAGTGTTGGAGATTCTCTAACAAATTGTTTTCTGTTTGATAGAATGATAACATAGGAGCCCCAATAGTTGAAACCTGGTGCTCCGGATCCAATGCAACTGACGGTTCATGCATCTGAGTCTTGGTTTGAGTTTTATTGATAGTTTCGATTCGCCTCCTCAAGTCTTTCAAGGACATGTGGCCAACTTGGTCCGAGGGCATAAAATCCAAGCCGAGCAGCATAATGTTGTTCCATAATCTCCCGCATGTATGTTTGGCAAGGGCCCATGTGACTACATTAGAAAAAAATGCTCCACGTAGTCTTTTTGAAAATCGAGCTCATCTTCAGAAATTGCACTATGCCTCATTGACCAAAACCCTAGTGTCGGAGATACTCCAACAAATGTTTTTTCGATCAACGGAGTGATAGCGTAGGGGCCCCACGAGCTGAAAATCGGTGCTCTAAATCTAATGCAACTGACGATTCGTGCATCTGAGTCCCAGTTTGAGTTTTATCACGAGTTGCAACTCGCCTCCTCAATCCATTTTCAGACATGTTGACAATTTGGTCTGGGGGCATAAAATCCAAACCGAGTAGCATAACAGACTTTTGTAATCTCTCACAAGTCTATTTTTCCAAGGCCTACATGACTTGCACTATGCCTCATTGAACAAAATTCTAGTGTTGGAGATACTCCAACAAATTGTTTTCCGGTCGATGGAATGATAGCGTAGGAGCCTCAGTAGCTGCAACCTGGTGCTCCAGATCCAATGCAACTAACGGTTCATGCATCTGAGTCTCGGTTTGATTTTTATTGATAGTTGAAACTCGCCTCCTCAAGCCATTCAAGAACATGTGTCCAATTTGGTCTGAGGACATAAAATCCAAACCGAGGAGCATAATGTTGTTCTATAAGCTACTGCATGTATGTTTGTCCATGGCCCATGCGACTACACTAGAAAAAAATGCTCCACAGAATCTTTTTTAAAATCGAGCTCATCTTCAGAAATTTCACTATGCCTCATTGACCAAAATACTAGTGTCGAAGATACTCCAACAAATAGTTTTTCATTCGACGAAATGATAGTGTAGGGGCCCCACTAGCTAAAACTCGAAGCTCTTAATCCAATGCAACTGACAGTTCATGCATATGAATCCCAGTTTGAGTTTTATCGTGAGTTGCAACTCGCCTTCTCAAGCTATTTAGGGACATGTGGTCAATTTGGTCCAGGGGCATAAAATCCAAACCGAGTAGCATAACAGAATTCTGTAAGCTCCGCAAAATCCTAGTGTTGGAGATACTCCAACAAATTATTTTTTGATGAATGGAGTGATAGCATAGGAGCCCCAATAGTTGAAACCTGGTGTTTCAGATCCAATGCAACTGACGGTTCATGCATCTGAGTCTTAGTTTGAGTTTTATCGATAGTTAAACCTCGCCTCCTCAAGTCATTGAAGGACATGTGATCAATTTGGTCTGAATGCATAAAATCCAAACTGAGCAGCATAATGTTGTTCCATAAGCTCCCACATGTATGTTTGGCCAAGGCCCATGCGAATACAATAGAAAAAAAAACTCCACAGAGTCTTTTTGAAAATCAAGCTCATCTTCAGAAATTGCACTATGCCTCATTGACCATGACTTGTCATTAAGGAGAAGAGGCACATCTAAGGAGAGATAGTTCAGTTGATTCCAGGAGGAAGACACCAGTTGGCTGATTTTGGTGTTGAGAGACACAACCTAGTCACTGGGAAGATCATTCAGGTCTTCCATCATTATTCAACAGTAGTTACACAGTGTTCAGCAGCAAGGGCGCATTCATCCAGAGTGAGGGCACAGCTTCTGAGAAGGTTTTTAGTCAACTTATCCCATCCGGGGAGAATTCTGAGATTTCCCTCCGACCCATTTGAGAGGAGGGCAAGGAACATATTTTACCTAGTTCCTCATCAGATTCTGATAGAGGAATCAATTGGGATGCATTTTCTAGACTTGGATGTGCGACACTTTTGGCGGGCACAATTGGGGTTCCAGAGCGAGCATCAGACCAAATTCAGGGAAACCCTTCCGACCCATTTCCCATTAGACCAAGGCAGTCATTTTTAGACATATCTCATCCAATTTAAACAGTAGAATCACTAGGACACATTTTTCCAGAAGAAGAGGGGCGCATTCCCCCAGGGGTATCCATCCGGGGTCTAGATTCATCAATAGAGAGGTCCAACAGATACCAGTACTGAGGACTAGAGTAGGGTGCATCATTTGGGACATTTTCCAGGCCATTCCAAGAAGTATAGCTCCCAGGGTGAACTTTCCATACTTCCAGCAGTTATTGTCAGAGCTTCCATAGTCCCAGCGCATCCCTTGATTCCGCAGTGCTCCCATATTCTAGGTATTATCTTTTAGTTGATTATTTGCATTCCATCTAATATCTTTTTTCTATTGATCTAGTCGAGTATTGTTAGTTTATTCAGTCGCATTCAACCATTTTGTAATCCACAAAGATATCATAATACAAACTTTGCAGTCCTTTGTTGTGTTTATTATTTGTATTATCATTTATATGATATAAACATTTGATCCTACACACACATTAGCATTGTTTCCTAGACTAGCCAAGTCAGGAACATTACAGTAGTATTAGAGATTTAGTCATGCCAACCTGTGAAAAAAGACAATGAGTGCAGCAGAAGACCCAGAGGGTTGTGAACATGTAGGTGACGAATATGTCACTTAAAACAGGCATAAGGAAAGAAGGCATAGGCCTGATTTTCCCCCTTTTCCTCCTAGCTTAGAGGAAGAGGAAGAGGCACACCAAGAATCAGAAAGAAGGGAAGAGCATGAGGCTGAGCGCAAGGCAGAGAGGATGCTAGGAGATAGATATGAGCAACCAGAGGTCAGTGGCAAGGACCCCATAGATCTAGAGACATATTTCATGCAGGTTATCAACAATATGTTATCTAGTCAATGGACCATGTCTAAGTCCCTTGCACAGGTGGTTGATAGATTGGATAGAGTGGGCACCCCAGACACACAAGTCCCACATGCAGCACAGGGGAACTCAGGAGCAAGTAGTAGACCCCAGTCACCCTCTCACACATACACCTCTGCGAGTAGGATTCCCAGACCCTTGTTTCCCAGTTTCCAGAGGGCACCCCCAGTATCAGCACCGCCACTGATATCACAGAGGCCACCCACTCATGCAAATGACATTGCAGAGTATAGGAGGGAGTACATAGCATTGGGTCGTGACATCCATAAGGACATGACCTTAGTCGAGTACTGTGGACTCAGACTCATGAACCGCCCCGGAGAGCTGCAGAGGGGAGGACCACAACAGCAGCAGGGGCATAACCTCGATTTCATCTGAAAACTTGGGAAACTCACCATCCCTTCTTTCAATGGATCGTCCAAATACACTGCCATATCTTGGGTACTACAAGCTCAACCAGATGACTGAGATAAAGGCCATCAATTTCGTGACCTTACACTTGGAGGGGGAGGCACACAAGTGGTGGTATCATGGACTAGTGACATTGGGTCACAGTCACATCACCTCCTATAGGGAGTTTCAGATAGCCTCATGGATAGGTTTGACATGAAGTATCATGAGATACACTTTAGGGATCTAGCCCAGTTACGACAAATTGGCACAACAGAGGTGTTCATCATAGAGTTTCAACAGGTAGCCATGGCAGTGACAGATATATCAGAATCTAGGCTAATCATGTTATTCATAGAAGGAATCACAGAGCCTTTGAAAGGATGGGTGAAGGCATATAGGCCTCCCACTTTCCAGGATTCCATCCTTCGCACTCAAGATCTAGAAAACTCAGTGCCAAAGAAAAAAACTTTCTCCAAACCATTTGTGCACCAGAGGGATCGATACAGGAAGCCAATCCAGAGAGAATGGAAGGGCAAGGAGAAGTTGGATGATGAGACTAGGAAAGAACTTATGAGGAAGAAGCTTTGCTTTAGCTGCAGAGATCCTTGCGTCCCAAGCCACATGTGCATGGGCAAGGGAGAGATTCATTATATTGATGTAGCAACAGATAGTGTGGATAGTGAGGAGGAGGAGCAGGATAGTGGATCCACTAGTTTAGAGGAGGAATCAGCTCCATTAGAGAAGCAACCTCTCCATATACCACTTACGTCGGTAGGAGCCCATCCTTCGGTAGTCCCACAACCGCCAGAGCAGGCTAATAGGAGGAAACCAGTAAAGAGAGGAATCATAGCGACCCTTTCTGGTGTTCCCAGGTATGATACCCTATGTATCAGAGGGATTATTTAAGGGTAATGGGAAATCACCCTGATAGATGGTGGGGCCACCCACAAATTCATCGACACTTCACTAGTATCGAGACAGGCACTTCAAACAGAGGAGTTTGAGGGGTTTGATGTTGCTAGCAGATGGCCACACAGTGGAGTGTCTAGGCAGAGTTCCAAATAGAGATGAAGTTAGGCAACTACACAGTGAGAGACACATTTTATGTGGTTGACCTATCAGACACAGATGTGGTGTTAGGAGTTCAGTGGATGATTACCTTGGGAAAAATCACCACCAACTACCAAACCTTAGAAATGGGATTCAGAGATCAGGATGGGAAGAAGGTTGTTCTAAGAGGTATGTTGACAGAAGCACCCAGGAAAGTTTAAGCCAAGAGGATGGAGAGGATATTTAGACATGGGGAGGTAGCATATGTCGTAGAATGCTTTATTACTACTCAGAAGGATTCATAAGGTTGACAATAGTACCATATGGAGATCAAGATTTTATTGGGATGACATCAGCAGGTCTTTGAGGCAATTCCACCAGGGAGACCACCTAACAGGGGGTTTGAGCACACCATTGAGTTGGAGGAGGGGGCCAAAACTATGATTACCCACCACCCTATCATCATCCTAGGAGGTTCAAGGATGAGATAGAGAAGGCAATCAAGGAATTGTTGGCAATGGGACACATCAAACCGAGCAGCAACCCATTTGCTTCTTCAGTTGTCTTAGTTCTGAAGAAGGATGGCACCATTAGGATGTGCATTTATTACCGAGCCTTGAACAAGAAAACCATCAAGAACCGATACCCTATCCCACGCATTGACGAGTTGATGGATGAACTGCATGGGGTAGTTTTCTTCTCAAAAATTGATCTACGCTCTGGATATCATCAGATCAGCATCCGAGAGTAGGACATAGAGAAGATGACATTTCAATGTCATTTTGGACACTTCGAGTTCCTAGTTATGCCATTTGGGCTAACCAATGCAATTGTTACATTCCCATCTTGCATGAACCATATATTCAAGGATCAGTTAAGGAAATCAGTCTTGGTTTTCTTCAACGACATCTTGATCTATGGTCGATCATGGCAAGAGCATATGAGGCACCTAGATGAGGTATTGAGCATCATGGAGGCACAGTCATTATATGCCAAAGAGTCCAAGTGCAAGTTCGATATGACAGTTTCTTTACTTGGGCCACATCATCAGTGCACAGGGGGTATAGGTGCACCAAGAGAAGATCAGGGCCATTCTGGATTGGCCAATGCCCAAGAACGTGACATAATTGAGGAGCTTCTTCGGGTTGTGCAGCTATTACAGGTGGTTCATCCGGGTTTTTTCTCAGCTTGGAGAACTGCTGATAGATCTTACCAAGCATGGGGCCTTCATATGGACCGAGAAATCATAGGAATCCTTTGATCACATGAAGGAAGTCATGGGCACTTGTCTAGTGTTGGCACTACCAGACTTCACCTTGCCATTTGTACTAGAGTGTGACGCATCCGGCAAAGGGATCGGTGCAGTTTTGATGTAGGGAGGACACCCCATTATATTCGAGAGATGAAAGCTTAGTCAAATTTAGAGGTTGTACTCCATTTATGACAAGGAAATGTTGGCAATCATGCATGCCTTCACTAAGTTCAGACAATATTTGGTAGGCAGCAAATTCGTGGTCAAGACCGATCACAATAGTTTGAAGTATTTCCTTGAGCAGAAGGACCTCAGTGAGCGCCAACAGAAATGGGTGATGAAGGTACAGGCATTCAAATTTGACATAGAGTATGTCAAGGGGAAGAAGAAAATTGTGGCCAATGCACTATCGAGGAGACCTGTGGCATGTTCTTTGTTGGAGATTTCAACAAATTGGAAATCCCACTTGTTAGTGGAATATTCCAAGAACAAGTTAGCTTGTGAGGTGATAGATGGGAATATATAGGATGATCGGTATAGGTTCATTGACGATGTCATATTTTACAAGGATAGAGTCTACTTGGTGCCAAATTCAGGGCTCAAGAAGAAGATCCTCACCGTAGTTCATGATTCACCTCTAGCAGGCCATCAAGGGTTTTTCAAAACTTATAGATAGATCATAGAGAGATTCTCATGGAAGGGCCTCAAACAAGACGTTATGAGACACGTCAATGAGTGTGTGACTTGCCAGCATAACAAGTCAGATCATTCTCTTCCAGCAAGGCTACTTCAACCACTCCCCATTCCAGAGCAGAAATGGGAGAGTATATCTATGGACTTCATCACAGGTCTACCCAAGGTCCAGGGTAAGGATTGTATCTATGTAGTGGTCGATAGATTGACCAAGTTTTCTCACTTCTATGCCATACCGATAGAGTACAATGCAGTTCAGGTAGCCAAGCTTTTCTTTAGGGAGGTCTTTAGACTTCATGGATTGCTGAAGAACATCATCAGTGACAGGGACAGTTGGTTCATAGGGACATTTTGGAGAGAGTTATTTCGGTTGGTGGGTACAGAGTTGAAACCTAGCACCAGCTATCACCCTCAGACAGATGGGCAGACCGAGATTGTCAACAAGTGGGTTGAAGGGTATTTGAGGAACTATGTAGGAGGACAACATAGAACGTGGGTAAAGTGGTTACATTTAGGAGAACATTGCTAAAACACCACCTTACACATGTCCATTGGTATGACACCCTTCAGAGCATTGTACGGATATGATGCTCCCACTTTGGTAGACTTGGTATTCAGGGAGAGAAGAGCTCCCAAGGCCAAGGATTGGATCATAGAGAGTTAGGAGATTCTTAATTTGTTGAAAGAGAACCTGCAGATGATGCAAAACTGACATAATATAAGTGTGAATAGACACAGGATAGAGCACAGCTGAGAAAATCAAGCCCATATTTTATGGTCCTTACAGGATCATGCACCGAGTAGGAGAGGTTTCTTACGAGCTAGAGATTCCAGAGGGGAGCAAGATTCATAACGTGTTCCACGTGTCTTGCCTCAAAAATACAGTGGGACAATTCATTAACACATCAGAGGACCTTCCCCCATTGGATGAGGAGGGATAGTTGGAGTTAGTTCCGGAGGAGGTTTTGGAGTTTCGAGAGTGAAAAATGAGGAGTAGGGTCATAAAAGAGTGTTTTATGATATGGAGAGGGCTTCTAGAAGAGGATGCTACTTGGGAGAGAGAGCAGGTGTTGTAGCACCCTGGACTGGTATTGCTTGAGGACAAGCAATTTCGAGAAGGGAGGATTGTAATGTCCCTTTCCAAATAGGAGCTCCAGAGAGGAGGCTTAATGGTCTAAACCACCCTATTAGACCATAGCCAGGGATAGAAAGGGGTAAACAGGGTCACTAGAGATCACTTTAGTCACCGATGTTATATTCGGAAAGTGACATTGAGCTAAAAAGGGTCAAAAGCACTTTTAAGTCATTATGAGCTAAAAATAGAAGTCAACAATGAATTAGGGTTTCAATAGTGATTTAGGGTTTTGAAAGTCAACAATCAATTAGGGTTTCAACAATGATTTAGGTTTTTGGAAATCTATAAAGGAAGGGTCGGCAATCTAATTTAGCATTGTGCAGATTATGACTTGTCATTGAGGAGAAGAGGCACATCTCAAGAGAGATAGTTCAGTGGATTCCAGGAGGAAGGCACCAGTTGGTTGATTTCAGTGTTGAGAGACACACCCTAGTCACTGGGAATATCATTTAGGTCTTCTGTCATTCTTCAGCAGCATTTACACAGTGTTCAGTAGCAAGGGCGCATTCATCCAGAGTGAGGGCGCGGCTTCTGAGAGGGTTTTTAGTCGACTTATCCCATCCAGGGAGAATTCTGAGATTTCCCTCCGACCCATTTGAGAGGAGGGGAAGGAATATCCTTTTCCTAGTTCCTAATCAGATTTCAACAGAGGAATCAATAGGGATGCATTTTCTAGACTTGGACGTGCGACACTTTTGGCAGACACATTTGAGGTTCCAGAGCGAGCATCAGACCAAATTTAGGGAAACCCTTTCGACCCATTTCCTAGTAGACCAAGGTGGTCTTTTTGAGACATATCTCAACCAATTTCGATAGTGGAATCACTAGGACACATTTTTCCAGAAGAAGAGGGGCACATTCCCCCAAGGGTATCCATCCGGGGTCGAGATTCAATAGCAGAGGGGTCCAACAGATACTAGTACTCAGGACTAGAGCAGGGCGCATCATTTGGGATAGTTTCTAGGCCATTCTGATAAGTATATCTCCCAGGGAAAACTTTCCATACTTCCAACAGTTACCATCAGAGATGCCATAGTCCCAGCACATCCATTGATTCCGCAGTGCTCCCATATTCCAGGTATTATCTTTTAGTTGCTTATTTGCATTCTGACTAAGATCCTTTGTTTGTTTATCTAGTCAAGTATTTTCAGTTTATTCATCTACATTCGGCCAGGTAATCCACAGAGATATCATAATACAAACTTTGCAGTCCTTTGTCGCATTTATTATTTGTATGAACATTTATATGTTGTAAACCTTTGATCCTACACACACATTAGCAGTGTTTCTTAGACTAGCCAAGTCAGGAACATTACAATAATGTTGTTCAGTAAGCTCCCACATGTATGTTTGGCCAAGGCTCATGCAACTACACTAGAAAAAAATGCTCCATAGAGTCTTTTTGAAACTCGAACTCATCTTCATAAATTGCACTATGCCACATTGACCAAAACCCTAGTGTCGGAGATACTCCAAAAAATGGTTTTTTCGATCGACAAAATGATAGCGTACGGGCCCCACTAGCTGAAACTTGGTGCTCTTAATCCAATGCAACTGACGGTTCATGCATCTGAGTGTCGGTTTGAGTTTTATCATGAGTTGCAACTTGCCTCCTCAAGCCATTTAGTGACATGTGGTCAATTTGGTCCGGGGGCATAAAATCCGAACCGAGTAGCATAACAGACTTTCGTAAGCTCCCACAAGTCTATTTGGCCAAGGCCTGCGTGAATAAAGAAGACAAAAATACCCGACACAGTGTTCTTTAAAATCAACCTCCTCTTCAAAATTGCACTATGTCTCATTGACCAAAATCCTAGTGTTGGAGATACTCCAACAAATTGTTTTCTAGTTGATGGAATGATAGCGTAGGAGCCCCAATAGTTGAAACCTGGTGTTTCAGATGCAATGCAACTGATGGTTCCTGCATCCGAGTCTCGGTTTGAGTTTTATCGATAGTTGCATCTCGCCTCCTCAAACCATTCAAGGACATGTGCCAATTTGGTCCGAGGGCATGCAATCCAAACTAAGCAGCATAATGTTGTTTCGTAAGCTCCTGCATGTATGTTTGGCCAAGACCCATGCGATTACAATAGAAAAAAATGCTCCACAAAGTCTTTTTGAAAATCGATCTCATCTTTAGAAATTACACTATGACTCATTGACCAAAACCCTAGTGCCGGAGATACTCCAACAAATGGTTTCTCGGTCGACAGAATGATAGTGTAGAGGCCCCACTAGCTGAAACTCAGTACTCTTAATCCAATGCAACTGAAGGTTCATGTATCTACGTCCCAATTTGAGTTTTATCGCGAGTTGCAACTCGCCTCTTCAAGCCATTTAGGGACATGTGGTCAATTTGGTCTGGGGGCATAAAATCCAAACCGAGTAGCATAACATACTTCCTTAATCTCCCATAAGTCTATTTGGCCAAGGCCCACGTGACTACACTAGCCAAAAATACCAGACACAGTTTTCTTTAAAATCGACCTCCTCTTTAGAAATTGCACTATCCCTCATTGACCAAAATCCTAGTGTTGGAGATACTCCAACAAATTATTTTCTGGTCGATGGAATGATAGCGTAGGAGACCCAATAGCTAGAACCTGGTGCTTAGGATCCAATGCAACTGACGGTTCGTGCATCTGAGTCCCGTATTTAGTTTTATTGATAGTTGCAACTCGCCTCAAGCCATTCAAGGACATGTGGCCAATTTGGTTAGAGGGCATAAAATCCAAAATGAGCAGCATAATTTTGTTCTGTAAGATCATGCATGTACGTTTGGCCATGGCCCATACGACTACATTAGAAAAAAATGCTCGACAAACTGTTCTTGAAAATATAGCTCATCTTCAAAAATTGCACTATGCCTCATTGACCAAAACCCTAGTGCCAAAAATACTCCAACAAATGTTTTTTCGGTCGACAGAATGATAACGTAGGGGCACCACTAGCTGAAACTCAGTGCTCTTAATCCAATAAAACTGACGGTTCGTGCATCTGTATCCCGGTTTGAGTTTTATCACAAGTTGCAACTCACCTCGTCAAGCCATTTAGGGATGTGGTGAATTTGGTCCGAAAGCATAAAATCCAAAATTAGTAGCATAACAGACTTTTGTAAGCTCCTACAAGTATATTTGGCCAAGGTCCATGTGACTACACTAGCCAAAAACACCCGACACAGTGTTCTTTAAAATCGACCTCCTCTTCAGAAATTGCACTATGCCTCATTGACAAAAATCCTAGTGTTGGAGATACTGCAACAAAAAATTTTCTGGTCAATGGAATGATAGTGTAGGAGCCCCAATAGTTGAAACTCGATGCTCTGAATCCAATGCAACTGATGGGTCTTGCATCTGAGTCCGTGTTTGAGTTTTATCGATAGTTGCAACTCGCCTACTCAAGCCATTCAAGTACATGTAGCCAATTTGGTCTGAGGGCATAAAATCCAAACTGAGCATCATAATGTTCTTTCGTAAGCTCCTGCATGTATGTTTGTCCAAGGCCCATGCGCCTACACTAGAAAAAAAATGCTCCAAAGAGGCTTTTTGAAAATCAAGCTCATCTTTAGAAATTGCACTATGCCTCATTTACCAAAACTTTAGTGTCCGAGATACTCCAACAAATAGTTTTTCAGTTGACGGAATGATAATGTAGGGGCCCCACTAGTTGAAACTTGGTGCTCTTAATAGAATGCAACTAACAGTGCCTGCATCTAAGTCCCAGTTAGAGTTTTATCGCGAGTTGCAACTCGCCTTCTCAAGCCATTTAGGGACATGTGGTCAATTTGGTCTAGGGGCATAAAATCCAAACCAAGAAGGATAACAGAGTTTTGTAAGCTCCTGCAAGTCTATTTAGCCAAGGCCCACATGACTACATTAGCCAAAAATACTCGACACAATGTTCTTTAAAATCGAACTCCTCTTCAGAAATTGCACTATGCCTCATTGACCAATATCCTACTGTTGGAGATACTCCAACAAATTGTTTTCCAGTCGATTGAATGATAGCGTAGGAGCCCCAATAACTGAAAATGGGTGCTCCAGATCCAATTCAATTGACGGTTTATGCATCCAAGTCCCGGTTTGTGTTTTATCGATAGTTGCAACTCACCTTCTCAAGCCATTCAAGGACATTTGTCCAATTTGGTCCGAGGGAATAAAATCCAAATTGAGCAGCATATTGTTGTTCTGTAAGCTCCCGCAAGTATGTTTGGCCAAGGCCCGTGAGACTACAATAGAAAAAAATGCTCCATGGAGTCTTTTTGAAAATCGAGCTCATCTTCAAAAATTGCACTATGCCTCATTGACCAAAACCTTAGTGCCAGAGATACTCCAACAAATGGTTTTTCGATCGACAGAATGATAGCGTAGGGTCGCTAATAGCTGAAACTCGGTGCTCTAAATCCAATGCAATTGATGGTTCATGCATTAGAGTCCTAGTTTGAGTATTATCGCGAGTTGCAACTGGTCTCCTCAAGCCATTTAGGAACATGTGGTCAATTTCGTCCGGGGGGCATAAAATCCAAACCGAGTAGCATAATAGACTTCCTTGAGCTCCCACAAGTCTATTTGGCCAAGGACGACATGAATACACTAGCCAAAAATACCCGACATAGTGTTCTTTAAAATCGACCTCCTCTTCAGAAATTGGACTATGCCTGATTAACCAAAATTCTAGTATTGGAGATACTCCAACAAATTGTTTTTCGGTCGATGAAAAGATAATGTAGGAGACCCAATAGTTGAAACCTACTTCTTCGGATCCAATGCAACTGATGGTTCATGCATATGAGTCTTGGTTTGAGTTTTATCATGAGTTGCAACTCCCCTCCTCAAACCATTTAGGGACATGTGGACAACTTTGTCCAGTGGCATAAAATCCAAACCGAGTAGCATAACAAACTTTCGTAATCTCCCGCAAGTCTATTTGGCTAAGGCTTACATAACTACACTAGCCAAAAATACCTAACACAGTGTTCTTTAAAATCGACCTCCTCTTCAGAAATTGCACTATGTCTCATTGACCAAAATTCTAGTGTTGGAGATACTCCAACAAATTGTTTTTTGGTCGATGGAATGATAGCGTAGGAGCCCCAATAGTTGAAACCTGGTGCTCCGGATCCAATGCAACTGACGGTTCATGCATCCGAGTCCTGATTTGAGTTTTATTTATAGTTGCAACTCACCTTCTCAATCCATTCAAGGACATGTGGCCAATTTGGTCTGAGGGCATAAAATCCAAACCGAGCAGCATAATGTTGTTCTGTAAGCTCCCACATGTATTGTTGGCCAAGGACCATGAGACTACAATATAAAAACATGCTCCATAGAGTCTTTTTGAAAATTGAGTTCATTTTCAGAAATTGCACTATGCCTCATTGACCAAAACCCTAGTTGTTATCAGATAAATCGGTAGGTGCAGACACTAACAGATCTTCCTAGATCCACCTGGATCTAGAACAAAATAGGACAGGACATTACTCTTTCCCTAAGTTGCAATCATTGAATCTTCTACTAAGAAGGAATGAGTGACATACATTTATATCACTTCCTTAGGTCTCTGTTGTTCCCACTTCACTCCGGTGCTCTTGTGAAATCAGGTCCAAGACAACACAAACCAACCAAAGTGAAGATAGCAAAGTATATTCAATGTCAACCTATGCTTATGATCAAGGAATTACACAATAAAATAAGAGTGATTTTATGGGAAAGGGACATGTCGTTGTATTATATTAAATGAAAGTAGAAGATACAACTGAATCACCTTGATGTCGCAAGATTCCTTTCAGTGACCCTTGGTTCCAACACACACACTTGCTCTACACTTGCATGAAGAAGATCCAATACAACTTGATAGACCAAATAGAGTCTTCAAGCTTCTATCCAAACAAAGTTCTTCACACAATTCCTTCACCAATTCTTCATTCAATCTTTCTTAACCTTTTCCATGAGAAACCTTTCAATATATAGGAGAATGAGAGATGGTTAAATGGATGAGGATGATCCCACTAAATCTGAGAAGTCAGTAGGATGCCAACCATGTGAATGCCAACTCATTTTCTAGAAGATTCCCTTCTAGAACCTTCGTGACCTCTTCTCTTTTCCAAGCTTTGAAACAGGTTCGCACCCTACCTATAGAGCAGACTGCGAATAGTTCACACCCTAAGTTTGGGTTGCCTGCGAGAATGGAGGATTTTCACACCCTGTAATATAGGCATCCTACGAACTCATCTTAAAAATGTGTTTTTTGGAAGGAGACAACAGCCACTTTTCTCAGGAAAAAATTCCTTGTGGGACCCTGAATACATCACTTGTAGAGACACCATCAGAGTGACCAAAATCATGTGTAACACTAGTGCCGGAGATACTCCAACAAATGGCTTTTCGGTCGACAAAACGATAGTGTAGGGGCCCCACTAGCTGAAACTCGGTGCTCTAAATATAATGCAATTGACGGCTCGTCCATCTAAGTCTTGGTTTGAGTTTTATCGCGAGTTGCAACTCGTCTACTCAAGTCATTTAGGGACACATGGTCAATGTGGTCTGGGGTCATAAAATCCAAACCGAGTAGATTTCTATAAGCTCATGTAAGTCTATTTGGATAAGGCCCACATGACTACACTAGCCAAAAAGACCCGACACAGTGTTCTTTAAAATCGACCTCCTCTTCGGAAATTGCACTATGTCTCTTTGACCAAATCCTAATGTTGGAGATACTCCAAAAAATTGTTTTTCGGTCAATGCAATGATAGCGTAGGAGCCCCAATAGTTGAAACCTAGTGCTCCGGATCCAATGCAACTAACGGTTCATGCATCCAAGTCTCGATTTGAGTTTTATCAATAGTTTCAACTCGCCTCCTCAAGCCATTCAAGGACATGTGGCCAATTTGGTCCGAGGGCATAAAATCCAAACCGAGCAGCATAATGTTATTCAGTAAGCTCTCGCAAGTATGTTTGACCAAGGCCCATGCGACTACACTAGAAATAAATGCTCGACAGAGTGTTTTCAAAATCGATCTCATATTCAAAAATTGCACTATGCCTCATTGACCAAAACCCTAGTGTTGGAGATACTCCAACAAATTGTTTTCTAGTTGATGGAATGATAGCGTAGGAACTCCAATAGCCAAACCTGGTGCTCCAGATCCAATGCAACTAACGGTTTGTGCATCCAAGTCCCCCCTTAGGCTATTTAGGGACATGTGGTCAATTTTTTCCAGGGGCATAAAATCCAAACCGAGTAGCATAATAGACTTTCATAAGCTCCCACAACTCTATATGGCCAAGGCCCACATGACTACACTAGCCAAAAAGAACTGACACAGTGTTCTTTAAAATCGACCTCCTCTTCAGAAATTGCACTATGCCTCATTGAACAAAATCCTAGTGTTGGAGATACTCCAACAAATTTTTGTCCGGTCGATGGAATGATAGTGTAGGAGCCTCAATAGCTAAAACTTGGTGCTCCAGATCCAATGCAACTGACGTTTTGTGCATCTGAGTCCTGGTTTGAGTTTTATCAATAGTTGCAACTCACCTTCTCAAGCCATTCAAGGACATGTGGCCAATTTGGTCCAAGGGAATAAAATCCAAACCGAGTAGGATAATTTTGTTCTGTAAGATCCTGCATGTATGTTTGGCCAAGACCCATGCGACTACATTAGAAAAAAATGCTCGACAAAGTGTTCTTGAAAACCTAGCTCATCTTAACAAATTTCACTATGCCTCATTGAGCAAAACCCTAGTGTCGAAGATACTCCAACAAATGGTTTTTCGGTCGACGGAATGATAACATAGGGGCCCCACTAGCTGAAACTCAGTGTTGTTAATCCAATAACACCGACAGTTCATGCATCTGAGTACCGGTTTGAGTTTTATCGTGATTTGCAACTCACCTCCTCAAGCCATTTAGGGACATGTGGTGAATTTGGTCCAGGAGCATAAAATCCAAACTGAATAGCATAGAAGACTTTCATAAGCTCCTGCAAGTATATTTTTCCAAGGCGCACATGACTACACTATCCAAAAAGGCCCAACACAGTGTTCTTTAAAATCGACCTCCTCTTCAGAAATTGCAATATGTCCCATTGACCAAAATCCTAGTTTTGCAGATACTCCAACAAATTGTTTTCTGGTCAATGGAATGATAGCGTAGGAGCCCCAATAGCTGAAACCTAGTGCTCTGGATCCAATGCAACTGACGATTCGTGCATCTGAGTCTCGGTTTGAATTTTATCGATAGTTGCAATTCGCCTCCTCAAGCCATTCAAGGACATGTGGCCAATTTGGTTCGAGGGCATAAAATCCAAAATGAGCAACATAATAATTTTCTGTAAGCTCATGCATGTATGTTTGGCCAAGGCCCATGCGACTACACTAGAAAAAAATGCTCAATAGAGTGTTCTTCAAAATCGAGCTCATCTTCAGAATTTACACTTTGCCTCATTGAACAAAACTCTAGTGTCAAAGATACTCCAACAAATTGTTTTTCGGTTGATGGAATAATATCGTAGGGGCCCCACTAGATGAAAATCGGGGCTCTTAATCAATTGCAACTGACGGTTCGTTCGTCTGAGTCTCAGTTTGAATTTTTTATTGGGAGTTGCAACTCACCTCCTTAAGCTACTTAGGGACATGTGGTCAATTTGGTCTGAGGGCATAAAATCCAAACCGAGTAGCATAACAGACTTTTGTAAGCTCCTGCGAGTCTATTTGGCCAAGGCTCACGTGACTACACTAGGCAAAAAGACCCAACATGGTGTTCTTTAAAATCGACCTCCTCTTCAGAAATTGCACTGTGCCTTATTGACCAAAATGCTAGTGTTGGAGATACTCTAACAAATTGTTTTCCGGTCGATGGAATGATAGCGTAGAAGCCCTAATAGCTGAAAAATGGTGCTCCAAATCCAATGCAACTGACGGTTCGTGCATACGAGTCTTGGTTTGAGTTTTATCGATAGTTGCAATTCACCTCCTCAACCATTCAAAGACATATGGCCAATTTGGTCTGCGGGCATAAAATCCAAACCGAGCAGCATAATGTTGTTCAGTAAGCTCCCTCATGTATGTTTGGCAAGGCCCATGCGACTACCCTAGAAAAAAATGCTCCAAAGAGTCTTTTTGAAAATCGAGCTCATCTTCAAAAATATCATTATGCCTCATTGACCAAAACCCTAGTGTCGGAGATACTCCAACAAATGTTTTTTCAGTCAACGAAATGATAGAGTAGCAGCCCTACTAGTTGAAAATAGGTGTTTTTAATCCAATGAAACTGACGGTTCGTGCATTTGAGTCTCGGTTTGAGTTTTATCGTGAGTTGCAACTCGCCTCCTCAAGCCATTTAGGGACATGTGGTCAATTCGGTTCGGGGGCATAAAATCCAAACAGAGTAGCATAACAAACTTTCGTAAGCTCCTGCAAGTCTATTTGGCCAAGGCCCACGTGACTACACTAGCCAAAAATACCTGACACATTATTCTTTAAAACCGACCTCCTCTTCAGAAATTGCACTATGCCTGATTGACCAAAATCCTAGTGTTAGAGATACTCCAACAAATTGTTTTCCAATCAATTGAATGATAGCGTAAGAGACCAAATAGTTGAAACCTTTTTTCTCTAGATCCAATGCAACTAATGGTTCATGCATTCGAGTCCCGGTTTGAGGTTTATTGATAGTTGCAACTCGCCTCCTCAAGCCATTCAACGACGTCTGGCCAATTTGGTCTGAGTGCATAAAATCCAAACCGATCAACATAATGTTGTTCTGTAAGCTCCCGCATGTATGTTTGGCCAAGGCCCATCTGACTACAATAGAAAAAAACTCTCCGCGGAGTCGTTTTGAAAATCGAGCTCATTTTTCAGAAAATGCACTATGTCTCATTGACCAAAACGCTAGTGTTGGAGATACTCCAACAAATTGTTTTTTGGTCAAAGGAATGATAGCGTAGGGGCACCACTAGCTGAAACTCGATGCTCTAAATCCAATGCAACTGACGGTTCATGCATCTATTTCCCAGTTTGAGTTTTATTGCGAGTTCCAACTCCCCTCCTCAAGCCATTTAGGGATATGTTGTCAATTTGGTCTGGGGGCATAAAATCCAAACCGAGTAGCATAATAGACTTTCGTAAGCTCCCGTATGTCTATTTGGCCAAGGCCCACCTGACTACACTAGCCAAAAAGACCCGACACAGTGTTCTTTAAAATCGACCTCCTATTCAGAAATTGCACTATGCCTCATTGACCAAAATCCTAGTGTCGGAGATACTCCAACAAATTGTTTTTCGGTAAATGGAATGATAGCATAGGAGCCTTAATAGCGGAAACCTAGTGCTCGGGATCCAATGCAATTGACGGATCATGCATCCAAGTCTCGGTTTGATTTTTATCGATAGTTGCCACTCGCCTCCTCAAGCCATTCAAGGACATGTGGTCAATTTGGTCTGAGGGCATAAAATCCAAACCGAGAAGCATAATGTTGTTTCGTAAGCTCTCGCATGTATGTTTGGAAAGGGTCCATGTGAATACACTTGAAAAAAATGCTCCACAAAGTCTTTTTGAAAATCGAGCTCATCTTCAGAAATTGCACTATGCCTCATTTACCAGAACCCTAGTGCTAGAGATACTCCAAAAAATGATTTTTTGGTCGATGGAATGATAGAGTAGGGGGGCCACTAGCTGAAACTCGATTCTATAAATCCAATGCAACTAATGGTTTGTGCATCTGAGTCTCGGTTTGAGTTTTATCGCGAGTTGCAATTCGCCTCCTCAACCCATTTAGGGACATGTGGTCAATTTGGTCTGGGGGCATAAAATCCAAACCGAGTAGCATAACAGACTTTTGTAAGCTCCCGCAAGTCTATTTGGAAAACGCCCACGTGAATACACTAGCCAAAAAGACCCGACACAATGTTCTTTAAAATCGACCTCATCTTCAGAAATTGCACTATGCCTCATTGACTAAAATACTAGTGTCGTAGATACTCCAACAAATGGGTTTTCGGTCGACGAAATGATAGTGTAGGGGCCCCACTAGTTGAAACTCAGAGCTCTTAATCCAATGAAACTGACGGTTCATGCATCTGAGTCTTGGTTTGAGTTTTATCATGAGTTGCAATTCGCCTCCTCAAGCTATTTAGGGACATGTCGTCAATTTGGTATGGGGGCATAAAATCCAAACCCAGTAGCATAACAAACTTTCGTAAGCTCCCACAAGTCTGTTTGACCAAGGCCCACGGGACTAGTCTAGCGAAAAATACACGACACAGTGTTCTTTAAAATAGACCTCTTCAGAAATTGCACTATGCCTCATTGACCAAAATCCTAGTGTTGGAGATACTCCAACAAATTATTTTTCGGTTGATGGAATGACAGCGTAGGAGCCCCAATAGCTGAAACCTGGTGCTCTTGATCCAATGAAGCTAACAGTTCATGCATCTGTGTCCTGGTTTGATTTTTATTGATAATTGCAACTCGTCTCCTCAAGTCATTCAAGGACATGTGGCCAATTTGGTTCAAGGGCATAAAATCCAAACCGAGCAACATAATGTTGTTTCCTAAGCTCCCGCATGTATGTTTGACTAAGGCCCATGTGACTACAATAGAAAAAAATGCTCCACAGAGTCTTTTTGAAAATCGGGCTCATCTTCAGAAATTGCACTATGCCTCATTGACCAAAACCCTAGTGGAGGAGATACTCCAACAATTTTTTTTTTGGTCGATGGAATGATAGCGTAGGGAGGCCACTAGCTAAAACTCGATGCGCTTAATCCAATGCAACTGACAGTTCATGCATCTGAGTTTTGGTTTGATTTTTATCGATAGTTTCCACTCACCTCCTCAAGCCAGTTAAGGACATGTGGCCAATTTGGTCTGAGGGCATAAAATCCAAACCGAGAAGCATAATGTTGTTTTGTAAGCTCCTTCATGTATGTTTGGCCAAGGCCCATGGGAATACACTAGAAAAAAAATGGTCCACGGAGTCGTTTTGAAAATTGAGATCATCTTCAGAAATTGCACTATGCCTCATTCACCAAAACCCTAGTGTCGAAGATACTCTAACAAATGTTTTTTTGTTGGACAGAATGATAGCGTAGGGTCCCCACTAGTTGAAACTCAGTGCTCTTAATCCAATGCAACTGACGGTTCGTGCATCTAAGTCACGGTTTGATTTTTATCGCAAGTTGCAACTCGCCTCCTCAAGCCATTTAGGGACATGTGGTCAATTTGGTCTGGTGGCATAAAATCCAAACCGAGTAGCATAACAGACTTCGACAAGCTCTCACAAGTCTATTTGGCCAAGGCCCACATGACTACACTAGCCAAAAAGACCTGACACATTGTTCTTTAGAATTGACCTCTTCTTCAGAAACTGCACTATGCCTCATTGACCAAAATCCTACTGTTGGAGATAGTCCAACAAATTATTTGTCAGTCAATGGAATGATAGTGTAGGAGCCCGAATAGTTGAAACCCGGTGCTCTGGATCCAATGCAACTGACGGTTCGTGCATCCGAGTCCCGGTTTGAGTTTTATTGATAGTTGCAACTCGCCTCCTAGAGCCATTCAAGGACATGTGGCCAATTTGGTCTGAGGGCATAAAATCCAAATCGAGCAGCATAATGTTGTTCTGTAAGCTCCTCCATGTATGTTTATCCAAGGGCCATGCGGCTACAGTAGAAAAGACGCTCGACAGAGTGTTCTTGAAAATCGAGGTTATCTTTAGAAATTGCACTATGCCTCATTGACCAAAACCCTAGTGCCAAAGATACTCCAAAAATTGGTTTTTCGGTCAACGAAATGATAGCGTAGGGGCCCCACTAGCTAAAAATCAGTGTTGTTAATCCAATGCAACTGACGGTTCATGCATCTGAGTCCCGATTTGAGTTTTATCATGAGTTGCAACTCCCCTCCTCAAGGTATTTAGGGATAAGTGGTCAATTTGGTCTGGAGGCATAAAAGTTGAACCAAGTAGCATAATAGAATTCCATAAGCTCCCACAATTCTATTTGGCCAAGGCCCACGTGACTACACTAGCCAAAAAAAGCCGACACAATGTTCTTTAAAATTGACCTCCTCTTCAGATATTTCACTATGCCTCATTGACCAAAATCCTAGCATTGGAGATACTCTGGAAAATTGTTTTCCGATCAATGGAATGATAGCGTAGGACACCCAATAGTTGAAACCTAGTTTTTCGGATCCAATGCAACTGATGGTTTGTGTATCCGAGTCTCGTTTTGAGTTTTATCGATATTTGCAACTCGCCTCCTCAAGCCATTCAAGGACATGTGGCCAATTTGGTCTGAGGGCATAAAATCCAAACCAAGCAGCATAATGTTGTTATGTAAGCTCTTGCATGTATGTTTGGCCAAGGCCCATGCGGCTACACTAGAAAAAAACACTCTATAGAGTGTTATTCAAAATCAATCTCATCTTCAGAAATTGAACTATGCATCATTGACCAAAACCCTAGTGTTTTTCGGTCGATGGAATGATAGCGTAGGAGCCCTAATAGTCTAAAACTGGTGCTCTGGATCCAATGCAACTGATAGTTTGTGCATCCGAGTCTCGGTTTGAGTTTTATCGATAGTTGCAATTCGTCTCCTCAAGCCATTCAAGGACATGTGGCCAATTTGGTTCGAGGGCATAAAATCCAAAATGAGCAGCATAATAATTTTTCGTAAGCTCATGCATGTATGTTTGGCCAAGGCCCATGCGACTACACTAGAAAAAAATGCTCAGCAGAGTGTTCTTCAAAATTGAGCTCATCTTCAGAATTTACAATTTGCCTCATTGAACAAAACTCTAGTGTCAAAGATACTCCAACAAATTGTTTTTTGGTCGATGGAATAATATCGTAGGGGCCCCACTAGCTGAAAATCGGGGCTCTTATTCCATTGCAACTGATGGTTTGTTCATCTGAGTCCTAGTTTGAGTCTTTTATTGGGAGTTGCAACTCGCCTCCTTAAGCTACTTAGGGACATGTGGTCAATTTGGTCTGGGGGCATAAAATCCAAACCGAGTAGCATAACAGACTTTCATAAGCTCCCGCAAGTCTATTTGGCCAAGGCCCATGTGACTACACTAGCCAAAAAGACCCAACACGGTGTTCTTTAAAATCGACCTCCTCTTCAGAAATTGCACTATGCCTCATTGACCAAAATCCTAGTGTTGAAGATACTCTAACAAATTGTTTTTCTGTCGATGGAATGATAGCGTAGGAGACCCAATATATGAAACATGGTGCTCCAGATCCAATGCAACTGACGGTTCATTTATCCAAGTCTCGGTTTGAGTTTTATCGGTAGTTTCAATTCACCTCCTCAACCATTCAAAGACATGTGGCCAATTTGGTCAGAGGACATAAAATCCAAACCGAGCAGCATAATTTTGTTCCATAAGCTCCCGCATGTATGTTTTGCCAAGGCCCATGTGACTACATTAGAAAAAAATGATCGACAAAGTGTTCTTGAAAATCGAGCTCATCTTCAGAAATTGCACTATGCCTCATTGACCAAAACCCTAGTTCCAACAATACTCCAACAAATGGTTTTTCGTTCGACAGAATGATAACGTAGGGGCCCCACTAGCTAAAACTCAGTGCTCGTAATCTAATAACACTGACGGTTCATGCATCTGAGTCCCAATTTGAGTTTTATCATGAGTTGTAACTCACCTCCTCAAGCCATTTAGGGACATGTGGTGAATTTGGTCCGGGAGCATAAAATCCAAACTGAGTAGCATAAGAGACTTTTGTAAGCTCCCGCAAGCATATTTGGCCAAGGCCCATGTGACTACACTAGCCAAAAAGACCCGACACAGTGTTTTTTAAAATCGACCTGCTCTTCAGAAATTGCACTATACCTCATTGACCAAAATCCTAGTGTTGCAGATACTCCAACAAATTGTTTTCTGGTCGATGGAATGATAGCGTAGGAGCCCCAATAGTTGAAACCTTGTGCTCCGGATCCAATGCAACTGACAGTTCGTGCTTCTGAGTCTTGGTTTGAGTTTTATTGATAGTTGTAGCATGCCTTCAAAGGTAGCTAGAGTCTTGGTCTGAGTCAAATGTAGCTAGAGAGGTAGTGGGGGGGGGGCAGAGGGCCCATAGTGATAATAGTGGAAGTCATTCAATGTAAGGTGGACTAGGTCTACTATATTATTAAATAAGGCCCACTATGGTAGTTAGATATAATAAATGGGTAATTAGATATAATAAATGTAAGAGGACTTCTTAGAAGGTTCTACTTCTAGAAGATTCCTCCTCTAGAATGTTCCTAGGTGATGGTAGCACTATATAAAGGGGTTCAAGCAATGTAATGAGACATGAAGAGAAGTATTTTATTTGGAGCAGTAGCTCAATAGGAGGATGCCCCCTCGAAGAGGCAAGTGAACAGGAGAGGATCCCTTCCATAATAGAATCCATTGTGTGGTGTTTCTCTACCTCAAGGGTTTGGTAATAATAAAGTGTGGTTTCTTCTATATTTCTTTGTGGATCTATTGTGTATTCAGTGTTTGTGGTGATTATATTTATAGATCTATTCAGGTTCTTAACAAGTGGTATCAGAGCACTTTCCTTGGTAGACATTGTGGGCAAATATTTTTTATTTTTGTAGATTTTTTTTCGGAGAAGAAAAAAGAGGGCCGCGACATTCCAGAAATTTTTGGTATATTTATGTGAAAATTTTGTAGAACCCAGTTGTATATCTGAGTTCCTCTCAGAAAAACACCCTAGTTGAAAAAACAAATCATCCGAAATGGAGTCCGGGAAGTCAAGATATTGAGTTTTAAAATCTGCAATTTTTCAGAGTTTTTTCCGCGGATGGCAACACGATTTTTTTTTATTTATATAGCAGTTGGAGGCCAAATTTTGCCAAACAAATTACATATCTGATTTCCTCTCACAATTTCACCCAATTTCAAAAAACAAATCAGCCGAAACGGAGTCCGGGAAGTGAAGTTATGAGCATTTTAAATTTAACAGTTTTTCAGGGTTTTTCCGGAAAACGTTGCGATTTTCTGCAGTAAGTTATTGTTCTATTTTTTGGGTTTTTTCGTGACGACTGTGAGACAAAAGAGTTCATAGGGTGATCATATGGATATTTCCTCTCAAACACTCAAGGGAATTCTTGAAGCATTCAAATCCAAATTGTATGACACATTGGATGCTAGATTGCATGACCTTGCAAATGGCCTCAATGATAGTTTTCGTAGTATTCAAGATTCATTGCATAACATGTAGAAGATATTTCTTATGGTGGACATCAGGGATGAATATAATCAAGAATATATGCTTGGTATGATTTTGAGGCCGATTGTGATGATTGGTATATGGATAATTGTCATTTCTGGGATGACAACCACTTTCATATTTTATTTGATGACTCTAATCCACCTTCTGTAGAGAGCATCAATGTGACAAATCGAGAGCCAATGATTATTACCAGTGTCCATCCTGCATATTCTACAGTGGTATTATTCCTTCCATATTCTTCTACAACCCTTTTCCACTATGTGGATGGATCTTCTTATTTGGATCCACATGATAGGTGTCAGTATTTGGAGCATCATTTTGAGTTGGTTATTGGGTTCCAAAATCCTCCACGGAGAGCTCACATGAGAACTTGCACATGGAACCCGGGCTTACAGTGGTGGTTTGACTACTTCAGCATGGTGTTTTTCCTTTCTACATGGGACCGTGGTTCTTTAGTCTTCTTCAGCATTATGGTCCAGAATTATCCATGGGACCCTGGTATATGGTTGTACATCAAGCATTGAGGACAACGCTTTCATAAGGGGGATGGAATGTAAGGTAGCTAGAGAGGTAGTGGGGGGGCCCAGAGGGCCCATAGTGATAATAGTG
>ML777804.1:137543-158544 GCA_009831015.1 Picea engelmannii | reverse complement strand
GGGGATGGAATGTAAGGTAGCTAGAGAGGTAGTGGGGGGGCCCAGAGGGCCCATAGTGATAATAGTGGAGGTCATTCAGTGTAAGGTGGACTAGGTCCACTATATTATTAAATAAGGCCCACTATGGTAGTTAGATATAATAACTGGGTAATTAGCTACAATAAATGTAAGAGGACTTCTTAAAAGGTTCTACTTCTAGAAGATTCCTCCTCTAGAATGTTCTTGGGTGATGGTAGCACTATATAAAGGGGTTCAATCAATGTAATGAGACATGAACAGAAGTATTGTATTTGGAGCGGTAGCTCAATAGGAGGATGCTTCCTTGAAGAGGCAAGTGAAAAGGAGAGGATCCCTTCTATAATAGGATCCATTGTATGGTGTTTCCCTACCTCAAGGGTTTGGTAATAATAAAGTGTGGTTTCTTCTATATTGCTTTGTGGATCTATTGTGTATTCAGTATTTGTGGTGATTATATTTGTAGATCTATTCAGGTTCTTAACAAAATCCAAACCGAGCAGCATAATGTTGTTCCATAAGCTCCCTCATGTATGTTTGTTAAGGCCCATGCAACTACACTAGAAAAAAATTATCCACAGAGTCTTTTTGAAAATCGAGCTCATCTTCATAAATTGCGCTATGCCTCATTCACCAAATCCTAGTGTAAGAGATACTCCAACCAATGGTTTTTTGATCGTAAGAATGATAGTGTAGGGGCCCTACTAGTTGCAACTCGGTGCTCTTAATCCAATGCAACTGACAGTTCGTGCATCTGAGTTCTGGTTTGAGGTTTATCATGAGTTGAAACTCACCTCCTCAATCCATTTAGGGACATGTGGTCAATTTTCTCCGAGAGCATAAAATCCAAACCGAGTAGCATAACAGAATTTCGTAATCTCTCGACAGTCTATTTGGCCAAGGTCCACGTGACTACACTAGCCAAAAATACTTGACACAGGGTTGTCTAAAATCGACTTCCTCTTCAGAAATTGCACTCTGCCTCATTGACCAAAATCCTATTATTGGAGATACTACAACAAATTGTTTTCCAGTCGATTGAATGATAGCGTAGGGGCCCCAATAGCTGAAACTTGGTGCTCTGGATCCAATGCAACAGATGGTTCATGCATCCAAGTCCCGGTTTGAGTTTTATCAATACTTGCAACTAGCCTCCTCAAGCCATTCAAAGACATGTGGCAAATTTGGTCCGAGTGCATAAAATCCAAACCGAGCATCATAATGTTGTTCCGTAAGCTCCCACATGTATGTTTGGCCAAGGCCCATGCGACTACAATAGAAAAAAACACTTTACGGAGTCGATTTGAAAATCAAGCTCATCTTCAAAAATTGCAATATGCCTCATTGACCAAAACCCTAGTGTCGGAGATACTCTAACAAATGGTTTTCTGGTCAACAGAATGATAGCGTAGGGGCCCCACTAGTTGAAACTCGGTGCTCTAAATCCAATGCAACTGACAGTTCATGCATCTAAGTCTCGGTTTGAGTTTTATCGCGAGTTGCAACTCGCCTCCTCAAGCCATTTAGGGACATGTGGTCAATTTGGTCCGGGGGCATCAAATCCAAACCGAGTAACATAACATAATTTTGTAAGCTCCCACAAGTCTATTTGACCAACGCCCACCCGACTACACTAGCCAAAAAGACCCAACACAGTGTTCTTTAAAATCGACCTCCTCTTCAAAAATTGCACTATGCCTCATTGACCAAAATCCTAGTGTTGGAGATACTCCAACAAATTGTTTTTCGGTCGATGGAATGATAGCGTAGGAGCCCCAATAGCTGAAACCTAGTGCTCCAGATCCAATGCAACTGACGGTTCATGCATCCGAGTCTCAGTTTGAGTTTTATCGATAGTTCCAAGTCGTCTCCTCAAGTCATTCAAGGACATGTGGCCAATTTGGTCCGAGGGCATAAAATCCAAACTGAACAACATAATGTTGTTTTGTAAGCTCCCACATGTATGTTTGGTCAATGCCTATGCGACTAGACTAGAAAAATATGCTCCCCAGAGTCCTTTAGAAAATCGAGCTCATCTTCAGAAATTGCACTATGTCTCATTCACCAAAACCTTAGTGTCGGAGATACTCCAACAAATGATTTTTCGATCGACGGAATGATAGCGTAGGGGCCCACTAGATGAAACTTGGTGCTCTAAATCCAATACAATTGACGGTTCGTGCATCTGAGTCCTGGTTTGAGTTTTATCGCGAGTTGCAACTTGCCTCCTCAAGTCATTTAGGGACATGTGGTCAATTTGGTCTGGGGGCATAAAATCCAAACCGAGTAGCATAACAGACTTCCATAAGGTCCCACAAGTCTATTTGGCCAAGGCCCACGAGATTACACTAGCCAAAAAGACCTGACGCAGTGTTCTTTAAAATCAACCTCCTCTTCAGAAATTGCACTATGCCTCATTGACCAAAATCCTAGTGTTGGAGATACTCCAGCAAATTGGTTTTCGGTCGATGGAATGATAGCGTAGGAGCCCCAATAAATGAAACATGGTGCTCTGGATCCAATGCAACTGATGGTTCATGCATTTGAGTCTCAGTTTGGGTTTTAGCGATAGTTGCAACTCGCCCCCTCAAGCCATTCAAGGACATGTGGCTTTTTGGCTAGTGTAATCTTGTTGGCCTTAGACAAGTAGACTTGCGGGAGAAGCATAATGTTGTTCCGTAAGAACCCACATGTATTTTTGGCCAAGGTCCATGCAACTACACTATTAAAAAATACTCCACAGAGTCTTTTTGAAATCGAGTTCATCTTCAGAAATTGCACTATGCCTCATTGACCAAAACCCTAGTGTCGGAGATACTCCAACAAATGGTTTTTCTATCAACGAAATGATAGCGTAGGGGCCCCACTAGCTAAAACTCGGTGCTCTTAATGCAATGCAACTGACAATTCCTGCATCTGAGTCCCAGTTTGAGTTTTATCGTGAGTTTCAACTCGCCTCCTCAAGCCATTTAGGGACATGTGGTCAATTTGGTCCAGGGGCATAAAATCCAAACCGAGTAGCATAACAGACTTTCATAAGCTCTTACAAGTCTATTTGGCCAAGGCCCGCGTGACTACAGTAGCCAAAAAGACCTGACACAGTGTTCTTTAAAATCGATCTCCTCTTCAGAAATTGCACTATGCCTCATTGAGTGTTGGAGATACTCCAACAAATGGTTTTTCGATACATGGAATGATAGCGTAAGAGCCCCAATAGTTGAAACCTTTTTTCTCCGGATTCATTCAACTGACGATTCATGCATCTGAGTCCTGGTTTGAGTTTTATCGATAGTTGCAACTCGACTCCTCAATCCATTCAAGGACATGTGGCCAATTTGGTCCGAGGGCATAAAATCCAAATCGAGCAGCATAATTTTGTTTCATGAGCTCCTGCATGTATGTTTGGCAAGGGCCCATGCGACTACAGAAGAAAAAAATGCTCCACGAAGTCTTTTTGAAAATCAAACTCATCTTCAGAAATTGCACTGTGCCTCATTGACCAAAACCCTAATGACGGAGATACTCCAACAAATGGTTTTTCGGTCGAAGAAATAATAGCGTAGGGGCCCACTAGCTGAAACGTGGTGCTCTAAATCCAATACAAATGACTGTTCGTGCATCTGAGTCTCGGATTGAGTTTTATCGTGAGTTGCAACTCACCTCCTCAAGTCATTTAGCGACATGTGGTCAATTTGGTCCGGGGGCATAAAATCCAAATGGAGTACCATAAAATACTTCCATAAGGTCCCGCAAGTCTATTTGGCCAAGGCCCACGATATTACACTAGCCCAAAAGACCCAAAACAGTGTTCTTTAAAATCAACCTCCTCTTTAGAAATTGCACTATGCCTCATAGACCAAAATCCTAGTGTTGGAGATACTCCAACAAATTGTTTTCCAGTCGATGGAATGATAGCGTAGGAGCCCCAATAGCTGAAACCTGGTGCTCTGGATCCAATGCAACTGACGGTTCATGCATCTGTGTCTCATTTTTTGTTTTAGCGATAGTTGCAACTCACCTCCTCAAGCCATTCAAGGACATGTGGCTTTTTGGCTAGTGTAATCTCATGGGCCTTAGCCAAATAGACTTGCGGGAGAAGCATAATGTTGTTCTGTAAGATCCCACATGTATTTTTGGCCAAGGTCCATGTGACTACACTATTAAAAAATGCTCCACAAAGTCTTTTTGAAATCAAGCTCATCTTCAGAAATTGCACTATGCCTCATTGACCAAAACCCTAGTGTCGTAAATACTCCAACAAATGGTTTTTCGATCGACGGAATGATAGTGTAGGGGGCCCACTAGATAAAACTCGGTGCTCTTAATCTAATGCAACTAACAGTTCATGCATCTGAGTCCCGGTTTGAGTTTTATCGTGAGTTGCAACTCGCCTCCTCAAGCCATTTAGGGACATGTAGTCAATTTGGTATGGGGGCATAAAATCCAAACCGAGTAGCATAACAGACTTTCATACGCTCCTGCAAGTCTATTTGGCCAAGGCCCACATGACTACAGCAGCCAAAAAGACCCGACATAGTGTTCTTTAAAATCGACCTCCTCTTCAGAAATTGCACTATGCCTCATTGACCAAAATTCTAGTGTTGGAGATACTCCAACAAAAAAATTTCCGGTCCATGGAATGATAGCATAGGAGCCCCAATAGCTGAAACCTAGTGCTTCGGATCCAATGCAACTGATGGCTCGTGCATCCAAGTCCCGGTTCAAGTTTTATCGATAGTTGCAACTCAACTCCTCAATCCATTCAAGGACATGTGGCCAATTTGATCTGAGGGAATAAAATCCAAACCTAGCAACATAATGTTGTTTCGTGAGCTCCCGCATGTATGTTTGGCAAGGGACCATGCGACTATACTAGAAATAAATGCTCCATGGAGTCTTTTTGAAAATCAAGCTCATCTTCAGAAATTGCACTATGCCTCATCGACCAAAACCCTAGTGCCAAAGATACTCCAGCAAATAGTTTTTCGATCGACGAAATGATAGCGTAGGGGACCCAATAACTGAAACTCGGTACTCTAAATCCAATGCAACTAACATTTCATGCATCTGAGTCTCGGTTTGAATTTTATCGCAATTTTCCACTCACCTCCTCAGGCCATTTAGGGACATGTGGTCAATTTGGTCTGGGGGCATAAAATCCAAACCCAGTAGAATAACAGACTTCTGTAAGATTCTGTAAGTCTATTTTCCCAAGGCCCACATGACTACACTAGCCAAAAAGACCTAACACGGTGTTCTTTAAAATCGACCTCCTCTTTAAAAATTACACTATGCCTCATTGACCAAAATCCTAGAGTTCGAGATACTCCAAAAAATTGTTTTGCGGTCAATGGAATGAAAGCATAGGAGCTCCAATAGTTGAAACCTGGTGCTCCGGATCCAATGCAATTGACGGTTCATGCATCCGGGTCCCGGTTTGAGTTTTATCGATAGTTGCAACTCGCCTCCTCAAGCCATTCAAAGACATGTGGCCAATTTGGTCCGAGTACATAAAATTCAAACCGAGCAGCATAATGTTATTTCGTAAGCTCCCGCATGTATGTTTGGCCAAGGCCCATGCGACTATAATAAAAAAAAATGCTCTACAGAGTCTTTTTGAAAATCGAGCTCATCTTCAGAAATTTCACTATGCCTCATTGACCAAAACACTAGTGCCAGAGATACTCCAACAAATGGTTTTTAGGTCGACAAAATGATAGCGTAGGGTCCCCACTAGGTGAAACTCAGAGCTCTTAATCCGATGCAACTGATGATTCGTGCATCTGAGTACCGGTTTGAGTTTTATCGCGAGTTGCAACTCACCTCCTCAATCCATTTACGCACATGTGGTCAATTTGGTCCGGTGGCATAAAATCCAAACCGAGTAGCATAACAGACTTCCGTAAGCTCTTGCAGGTCTATTTGGCCAAGGCCCACATGACTACACTAGCCAAAAAGACCCGACACAATGTTTTCTAAAATCGACCTTCTCTTCAGAAATTGATCTATGCCTCATTGAACAAAATCGTAGTGTTGGAGATACTCCAACAAATTGCTTTTCAGTCGAAGGAATGACAACGTAGGAGGCCCAATAGTTGAAACCTGGTGTTGTGGATCCAATGCAACTGATGTTTCGTGTATCTGAGTCCCGGTTTGATTTTTATCGATAGTTGCAACTCGTCTCCTCAAGCCATTCAAGAACATGTGGCCAATTTGGCCCAAGGGCATAAAATCCAAATCGAGCAGCCTAATGTTGTTCTGTAAGCTCTTGCATGTATGTTTGGCCAAGGCCCATGTAACTACACTAGAAAAAAAATGCTCCATAGAGTCTTTTTGAAACTCGAACTCAACTTCAGAAATTGCACTATGCCTCATTGACCAAAACCCTAGTGGCGGAGATACTCCAACAAATGGTTTTTCAGTCGATGGAATGATAGTGTAGGGGCCCCACTAGCTGAAACTCGGTGCTCTTAATCGAATGCAACTGACGGTTCGTGCATTTGAGTCTCGGTTTGAGTTTTATCGCGAGTTGCAACTTGCCTCCTCAATCCATTTAGGGACATGTGGTCAATTTGGTTCGGGGGCATAAAATCCAAACCGAGTAGCATAACAAATTTTCGTAAGCTCCCGCAAGTGTATTTTTCCAAGGCCCACATGACTACAATATCCAAAAGGCCCAACACAGTGTTCTTTTAAATCGACCTCCTCTTCAAAAATGTCACTATGCCTCATTGACCAAAATCCTAGTATTGGGGAAACTCCAACAAATTGTTTTATGGTGGATGGAATGATATCATAGGAGCTCCAATAGCTAAAACCTAGTTTTTCGGATCCAATGCAACTAATGGTTCATGGATCCAAGTCTTGGTTTGAGTTTTATCAATAGTTTCAACTCGCATTCTCAAACCATTCAAGGACATGTGGCCAATTTGGTCTGGGGGCATAAAATTCAAACTGAGCATCATAATGTTGTTCCATAAGCTCTCGCATATATGTTTGGAAAGGCCCATGTGACTACACTAGAAAAAAATGTTCCATGAAGTCTTTTTAAAAATTGAGCTCATCTTCAGAAATTGCACTACGCCTCATTGACCAAAACCTTAGGGCCGGATATATACTCCAACAAATGTTTTTTTGATTGACGGAATGATAGCGTAGGGCCCCCACTAGTTGAAACTCGGTGCTCTTAATCCAATGCAACTGACGGTCTGTGCATCTTAGTCTCGGTTTAAGTTTTATCACGAGTTGCAACTCGCCTCCTCAAGCCATTTAGGGACATGTGGTCAATTTGGTCTGGGGGCATAAAATCCAAACCGAGTAGCATAACTGACTTCTGTAAGCTCCATCAAGTCTATTTGTTCAAGTCCCACGTGACTACACTAGCCAAAAAGACTCGACATAATGTTCTTTCAAATCGACCTCCTCTTTAGAAATTGCACTATGCCTCATTTAACAAAATCCCAGTGTTGGAGATACTCCAACAAATTGCTTTTCAGTCGATGGAATGATAGCGTAGGAGCCCCGATAGTTGAAACCTGGTTCTCCGAATCCAATGCAACTGACAGTTCGTGCATCTGAGTCTCAGTTTGAGTTTTATCAATAGTTGCAACTCACCTCCTCAATACATTCAAGGACATGTTGCCAATTTGGTTCGAGGGCATAAAATCCAAACCGAGCAGCATAGTGTTGTTCCGTAAGCTCTTGCATGTATGTTTGGGCAAGGCTTATATGACTACACTAGAAAAAAATGCTCCACAAAGTCTTTCTGAAAATCAAGCTCATCTTCAGAAATTGCACTATGCCTCATTGACCAAAACCCTAATGCCGGAGATACTCCAACAATTGGTTTTTCGGTCTATGGAATGATAGCATAGGGTCCCCACTAGCTGAAATTCGGTGCACTTAATCCAATGCAAATGACGGTTCATGCATCTGAGTCCCGATTTGAGTTTTATCGCAAGTTGCAACTCACCTCCTCAAGCCATTTAGGGACATGTGGTCAATTTGGTCTGGGGGCATAAAATCCAAACCGAGTAGCATAACAGACTTTCGTAAGCTCCCGTAAGTCTATTTGACCAAGGCCCATGTGACTACACTAGCCAAAAATACCTAACACAGTGTTCTTTAAAATCGACCTCCTCTTTAGAAATTGCACTATGCCTCATTGACCAAAATCCAAGTGTTGGAGATACTCCAACAAATTGTTTTTCGGTCGATGGAATGATAGCGTAGGAGCTCCAATAGCTGAAACTTGGTGCTTCAGATCCAATACAACTGACGGTTCGTGCATCCGAGTCTCAGTTTGAGTTTTATCGATAGTTGTAACTCACCTCCTCAAGCCATTCAAGGACATGTGGCCAATTTGGTCCAAGGGCATAATATCCAAATCGAGTAGCACAAGTTTGTTTTATAAGCTCCCGCATGTATGTTTGGCCAAGGTCCATGTGACTACATTACAAGAAAACACTCAAAAAAGTGTTCTTGAAAATCTAGCTCATCTTCAGAAATTGCACTATGCCTCATTGACCAAAACCCTAGTGTCGGAGATACTCCAACAAATGGTTTTTTGATCGACAGAATGATAGTGTAGGGGCCCCACTAGCTAAAACTCGGTGCTCTTAATCCAATGCAATAGACGGTTCATGCATCTGAGTCTCGGTTTGAGTTTTATCGTGAGTTGCAACTTGCCTCCTCAAGCCATTTAGGGACATGTAGTCAATTTGGTCTGGGGGCATAAAATCCAAACTGAGTAGCATAACAGATTTTTGTAAGCTCTTGCAAGTCTATTTGGCCAAGGCCCATGTGACTACAATAGCCAAAAATACCCAACACAATGTTCCTTAAAATTGACCTCCTCTTAAGAAATTGCACTATGCCTCATCGACCAAAATTCTAGTGTTGGAGATACTCCAACAAATTGTTTTCTGGTCCATGGAATGATAGCGTAGGAGCCCCAATAGCTGAAACCTGGTGCTCTGGATCCAATGCAACTGACGGTTTGTGCATCCGAGTCTCGGTTTGCTTTTATTGATAGTTGCAACTCGACTCCTCAATCCATTCAAGGACATGTGGCCAATTTGGTCTGAGGGCATAAAATCCAAACCGAGCAGCATAATGTTGTTTTGTGAGCTCCCACATGTATGTTTGGCAAGGGCCCATGCGAATACACTAGAAAAAAATGCTCCATGGAGTCTTTTTGAAAATCAAGCTCATCTTCAGAAATTGCACTATGCCTCATTGACCAGAACCCTAGTGTCAAAGATACTCCAACAAATGGTTTTTTGGTCAACGAAATGATAGTGTAGGGGCCCCACTAGCTTAAACTCGGTGCTCTAAATCCAATGGAACTGACAGTTCGTACATCTGAGTCTCGGTTTGAATTTTATCGCAATTTTCGACTCGCTTCCTCAAGCCATTTAGGGACATGTGGTCAATTTGGTCCGGGGGCATAAAATCCAAACCAAGTAGCATAACAGAATTTCATAAGCTTCCGCAAGTCTATTTTCCCAAGGCCCACATGGCTACACTAGCTAAAATACCCGACACAGTGTTCTTTAAAATCAACCTCCTCTTCAAAAATTGCACTATGCCTCATTGACCAAAATCCTAGTGTTGGAGATTCTCCAAAAAAATGTTTTCCGGTCAATGGAATGATAGCGTAGGAGCTCCAATAGCTGCAACCTGGTGCTTTGGATCCAATGCAACTGACGGTTCATGCATCCGAGTCCCGGTTTGAGTTTTATTGATAGTTGCAACTCGCCTCCTCAAGCCATTCAAAGACATGTGACCAATTTGGTCCGACTACATAAAATTCAAACCGAGCAGCATAATGTTGTTTCGTAAGCTCGCGCATGTATGTTTGGCCAAGGCCCATGCGACTATACTAAAAAAAAATGCTCCACAGAGTCTTTTTGAAAATCGAGCTCATCTTCAGAAATTGCACTATGCCTCATTGACCAAAACACTAGTGCCAAAGATACTCCAACAAATGGTTTTTTGGTCGACAAAATGATAGCGTAGGGGCCTCACTAGCTGAAACTCGGAGCTCTTAATCCAATGCAACTGATGGTTCGTGCATCTGAGTACCGGTTTGAGTTTTATCGTGAGTTGCAACTCACCTGCTCAAGCCATTTACACACATGTGGTCAATTTGGTTCGGTGGCATAAAATCTAAACCGAGTAGCATAACAGACTTTCGTAAGCTCCTGCAAGTCTATTTGATCAAGGCCCACGTGACTACACTAGCCAAAAAGACCTGACACAGTGTTCTTTAAAATTGACCTTCTCTTCAGAAATTGATCTATGCCTCATTGACCAAAATCGTAGTGTTGGAGATACTCCAACAAATTGCTTTTCAGTCGAAGGAATGACAACGTAGGAGGCCCAATAGCTGAAACTTGGTGTTGCGGATCCAATGCAACTGACGGTTCATGTATTTGAGTCCCAGTTTGATTTTTATCGATAGTTGCAACTCGTCTCCTCAAGTCATTCAAGAACATGTGGCCAATTTGGCCCGAGGGCATAAAATCCAAACCGAGCAGCATAATGTTGTTATGTAAGCTCCTGCATGTATGTTTGGCCAAGGCCCTTGTGACTACACTAGAAAAAATGCTCCATAGAGTCTTTTTGAAACTCGAACTCATATTCAGAAATTGCACTATGCCTCATTGACCAAAACCCTAGTGGCGGAGATACTCCAACAAATGGTTTTTCAGTCGACGGAATGATAGTGTAGGGGATCCACTAGCTGAAACTCGGTGCTCTTAATCCAATGCAACTGACGGTTCATGCATTTGAGTCCTGGTTTGAGTTTTATCGCGAGTTGCAACTTGCCTCCTCAATCCATTTAGGGACATGTGGTCAATTTGGTCTGGGGGCATAAAATCCAAACCGAGTAGCATAACAAACTTCTGTAAGCTCCCGCAAGTGTATTTTTCCAAGGCCCACATGACTACAATATCCAAAAGACCTGACACAATGTTCTTTAAAATCGACCTCTTCAAAAATGTCACTATGCCTCATTGACCAAAATCCTAGTATTGGGGAAACTCCGACAAATTGTTTTCCGATCGATGGAATGATAATGTAGGAGCTCCAATAGCCAAAACCTAGTTCTTTGAATCCAACGCAACTAACGGTTCATGGATCCGAGTCTTGGTTTGAGTTTTATCAATAGTTGCAACTTGCATACTCAATCCATTCAAGGACATGTGGCCAATTTGGTCTGAGGGCATAAAATTCAAACCGAGCATCATAATGTTGTTCTGTAAGCTCCCACATATATGTTTTGCAAGGCCCATGTGACTACACTAGAAAAAAATGTTCCATGAAGTCTTTTTAAAAGTCGAGCTCATCTTCAGAAATTTCACTATGCCTCATTGACCAAAACCTTAGTGCCGAAGATATACTCCAACAAATGTTTTTTCGATCAACGGAATGATAGCATAGGGGCCCCACTAGCTGAAACTCGATGCTCTTAATCCAATGCAATTGACGGTTCGTGCATCTGAGTCCCAATTAAATTTTTATCGCGAGTTGCAACTCGCCTCCTCAAGCCATTTAGGGACATGTGGTCAATTTGGTCTGGGGGCATAAAATCCAAACCGAGTAGCATAACTGACTTCTGTAAGCTCCAACAAGTCTATTTGGCCAAGGCCCACGTGACTACACTAGCCAAAAAGACCCGACACAATGTTCTTTCAAATCGACCTCCTCTTTAGAAATTGCACTATGCCTCATTTACCAAAATCCTAGTGTTGGAGATACTCCAACAAATTGTTTTTCGGTCGATGGAATCATAGCGTAGAAGCCCCGATAGTTGAAACTTAGTGCTCCGGATCCAATGCAACTGACGGTTTGTGCATATGAGTCTTGGTTTGAGTTTTATCAATAGTTGCAACTCACCTCCTCAATACATTCGAGGACATGTTGCCAATTTGGTTTGAGGGCATAAAATCCAAACCGAGCAGCATAATCTTGTTCTGTAAGCTCTCGCATGTATGTTTGGGCAAGGCCCATATGACTACACTAGAAAAAAATGTTCCACGGAGTCTTTTTGAAAATCAAGCTCATCTTCAGAAATTGCACTATGCCTCATTGACCAAAACCCTAGTGTCGGAGATACTCCAACAATTGGTTTTTCGGTCTATGGAATGATAGCATAGGGTCCCCACTAGTTGAAATTCAGTGCCCTTAATCCAATGCAACTGACGGTTCGTGCATCTGAGTCTCGGTTTGAGTTTTATCACGAGTTGCAACTCGCCTCCTCGGGCCATTTAGGGACATGTGGTCAATTTGGTCCGGGGGCATAAAATCCAAACCGAGTAGCATAACGGACTTCCGTAAGCTCACGTAAGTCTATTTGACCAAGGCCCATGTGACTACACTAGCCAAAAATACCTGACACAGTGTTCTTTAAAATCGACCTCCTCTTTCGAAATTGTACTATGCCTCATTGACCAAAATCTTAGTGTTGGAGATACTCCAACAAATTGTTTTTCGGTCAATGGAATGATAGCGTAGGAGATCCAATAGCTGAAACCTGGTGCTCCGGATCTAATACAACTGACGATTCGTGCATCCAAGTCTCGGTTTGAGTTTTATCGATAGTTGTAACTCACCTCCTCAATCCATTCAAGGATATGTGGCCAATTTGGTCTGAGGGCATAATATCCAAACCGAATAGCATAAGTTTGTTTCTTAAGCTCTCACATGTATGTTTGGCCAAGGGCCATGTGACTACATTAGAAGAAAAAGCTCAAAAAAGTGTTCTTGAAAATCTAGCTCATCTTCATAAATTGCACTATGCCTCATTGACCAAAACCCTAGTGTCGGAGATACTTTAACAAATGGTTTTTCGATCGACAGAATGATAATGTAGGGGCCCCACTAGCTAAAACTCGGTGTTGTTAATCCAATGAAACTAACGATTCATGCATCTGAGTCTCAGTTTGAGTTTTATCGTGAGTTGCAACTCGCCTCCTCAAGCCATTTAGGGACATGTAGTCAATTTGGTCTGGGGGCATAAAATCCAAATCGAGTAGCATAATAGACTTTCATAAGCTCTCGCAAGTCTATTTGGACAAGGCCCACGTGACTACAGTAGCCAAAAATACCCGACATAGTGTTCTTTAAAATCGACCTCCTCTTTAGAAATTGCACTATGCCTCATTGACCAAAATTCTAGTGTTGGAGATACTCCAACAAATTATTTTATGGTCCATGGAGTGATAGCGTAGGAGCCCCAATAGCTGAAACCTGGTGCTCCGGATCTAATGCAACTAACGGTTCATGCATCCGAGTCTCGGTTCGAGTTTTATCGAAAGTTGCAACTCGACTCCTCAATCCATTCAAGGACATGTCGCCAATTTGGTCTGAGGGCATAAAATCCAAACCGAGTAGCATAATTTTGTTTCGTGAGCTCCCGCATGTATGTTTGGCAAGGGCCCATGTGACTACACTAGAATAAAATGCTCCACGGAGTCTTTTTGAAAATAAAGCTCATGTTCAGAAATTGCACTATGCCTCATTGACCAGAACCCTAGTGCCAAAGATACTCCAACAAATGGTTTTTCAGTCACGAAATGATAGCATAGGGGCCCCACTAGCTGAAACTCGATGCTCTAAATCCAATGCAACTGACAGTTTGTGCATCCAAGTCACAGTTTGAATTTTATCGCAATCTTCCACTCGCCTCCTCAGGCCATTTAGGGACATGTGGTCAATTTGGTCTGGGGGCATAAAATCCAAATCGATTAGCATAACAGACTTCCATAAGCTTTCGCAAGTCTATTTTCCGAAGTCCCACATGACTACACTAGCCAAAAAGACCCGACACAGTGTTCTTTAAAATCGACCTCCTCTTCAAAAATTGCACTATGCCTCATTGACCAAAATCCTAGTGTTGGAGATACTCCAAAAAATTGTTTTCCGTTCAATGGAATGATAGCGTAGGAGCTCCAATAGTTGAAACCTGGTGCTCCAGATCCAATGCAACTGACGGTTCGTGCATCCGAGTCCTGGTTTGAGTTTTATCGATAGTTGCAACTCGCCTCCTCAAGCCATTCAAAGACATGTGGCCAATTTGGTCTGAGTACATAAAATTCAAACCGAGCAGCATAATGTTTTTTCATAAGCTGTCGCATGTATGTTTGGCCAAGGCCCATGCGACTATACTAAAAAGAAATGCTCAACAGAGTCTTTTTGAAAATCGAGCTCATCTTCAGAAATTGCACTATGCCTCATTGACCAAAACACTAGTGCCAGAGATACTCCAACAAATGGTTTTTAGGTCGACAAAATGATAGCGTAGGGTCCCCACTAGGTGAAACTCGGAGCTCTTAATCCGATGCAACTGATGATTCGTGCATCTGAGTACCGGTTTGAGTTTTATCGCGAGTTGCAACTCACCTCCTCAATCCATTTACGCACATGTGGTCAATTTGGTCCGGTGGCATAAAATCCAAACCGAGTAGCATAACAGACTTCCGTAAGCTCTTGCAGGTCTATTTGGCCAAGGCCCACATGACTACACTAGCCAAAAAGACCCGACACAATGTTTTCTAAAATCGACCTTCTCTTCAGAAATTGATCTATGCCTCATTGAACAAAATCGTAGTGTTGGAGATACTCCAACAAATTGCTTTTCAGTCGAAGGAATGACAACGTAGGAGGCCCAATAGTTGAAACCTGGTGTTGCGGATCCAATGCAACTGACGGTTCGAGTATCTGAGTCTCGGTTTGATTTTTATCGATAGTTGCAACTCGTCTCCTCAAGCCATTCAAGAACATGTGGCCAATTTGGCCCAAGGGCATAAAATCCAAACTGAGCAGCATAATGTTGTTTCGTAATCTCCTGCATGTATGTTTGGCCAAGGCCCATGTGACTACACTAGAAAAAAATGCTCCATAGAGTCTTTTTGAAACTCGAACTCATCTTCAGAAATTGCACTATGCCTCATTGACCAAAACCCTAGTGGTGGAGATAATCCAACAAATGGTTTTTCAGTCGACGGAATGATAGTGTAGGGGCCCCACTAGTTGAAAATCAATGCTCTTAATCCAATGCAACCGACGGTTCATGCATTTGAGTCCAGATTTGAGTTTTATCGCAAGTTGCAACTTGCCTCCTCAATCCATTTAGGTACATGTGGTCAATTTGGTCTAGGGGCATAAAATCAAAACCGAGTAGCATAACAAACTTACGTAAGCTCCCGCAAGTGTATTTTTCCAAGGCCCTCATGAATACAATATCCAAAAGACCTGACACAGTGTTCTTTAAAATCAACCTCCTCTTCAAAAATGTCACTATGCCTCATTGACCAAAATCCTAGTATTGGGGAAACTCCAACAAATTGTTTTTCGGTCGATGGAATGATAGCATAGGAGCTCTAATAGATAAAACCTAGTTCTTTGGATCCAATGCAACTAACGGTTCATGGATCTGAGTCTTGGTTTGAGTTTTATCAATAGTTGCAACTCGCATCCTCAAGCCATTCAAGGACATGTGGCCAATTTTGTCTGAGGGCATAAAATTCAAACCGAGCATCATAATGTTGTTCCGTAAGCTCCTGCATATATGTTTGGCAAGGCCCATGTGACTATACTAGAAAAAAATGTCCCATGAAGTCTTTTTAAAAATCGAGCTCATCTTCAGAAATTGCACTATGCCTCATTGACCAAAACCTTAGTGTCAGAGATATACTCCAACAAATGTTTTTTCGATCGACGGAATGATAGTGTAGGCACTCCACTAGTTGAAACGTGGTGCTCTGAATCCAATGCAACTGACGGTTCATGCATCTGAGTCCCGGTTTAAATTTTATCGCGAGTTGCAACTCGCCTCCTCAAGTCATTTAGGGACGTGTGGTCAATTTGGTCTGGGGGCATAAAATCCAAACCGAGTAGCATAACTGACTTATGTAAGCTCCAGCAAGTCTATTTGGCCAAGGCCTATGTGACTACACTAGCCAAAAAGACCCGACACAATGTTCTTTAAAACGACCTTCTCTTTAGAAATTGCACTATGCCTCATTTACCAAAATCCTAGTGTTGGAGATACTCCAACAAATTGTTTTTTTATCGATGGAATGATAGCATAGGAGCCCTGATAGCTGAAACCTGGTGCTCTGGATCCAATGCAACTGACGGTTCGTGCATCCGAGTCTCGGTTTGAGTTTTATCGATAGTTGCAACTCGCCTCCTCAATACATTCAAGACATGTTGCCAATTTGGTTCAAGGGCATAAAATCCAAACTGAGTAGCATAATGTTGTTCCATAAGCTCTCGCGTGTATTTTTGGGCAAGGCCCATATGACTACACTAGAAAAAAATGCTCCACATAGTCTTTTTGAAAATCAAGCTCATCTTCAGAAATTGCACTATGCCTCATTGACCAAAACCCTAGTGCCGGAGATACTCCAACAATTGGTTTTTCAGTCTACGGAATGATAGCATAAGGTCCGCACTAGTTGACATTCGGTGCCCTTAATCCAATGCAACTGACGGTTCATGCATCTGAGTCCCAGTTTGAGTTTTATCACGAGTTGTAACTCACCTCCTCAAGCCATTTAGGGACATGTGGTCAATTTGGTCCGTGGGCATAAAATCCAAACCGAGTAGCATAACAGACTTTCGTAAGCTCCCGTAAGTCTATTTGACCAAGGCCCACTTGACTACACTAGCCAAAAATACCTGACACAGTGTTCTTTAGAATCGACCTCCTCTTCATAAATTGCACTATGCCTCATTGACCAAAATCCTAGTGTTGGAGATACTCCAACAAATTGTTTTTCAATCGATGGAATGATAGCGTAGGAGCTCCAATAGCTTAAACCTGGTGCTCCGGATCCAATACAACTGACGGTTCATGCATCTGAGTCTCGGTTTGATTTTTATCGATAGTTGTAACTCCCCTCCTCAAGCCATTCAAGGACATGTGGCCAATTTGGTCCGAAGGCATAATATCCAAACTAAGTAGCATAAGTTTGTTTCGTAAGCTCTTGCATGTATGTTTGGCCAAGGTCCATGTGACTACATTAGAATAAAACGCTCGACAAAGTGTTCTAGAAAATCTAGCTCATCTTCAGAAATTGCACTATGCCTCATCGACCAAAACCCTAGTGCTAAAGGTACTCCAACAAATGGTTTTTAGATCAATGGAATGATAACGTAGGGGCCCCACCAGATGAAACTCAGTGCTCTTAATCCAATACAACTGACGATTCGTGCATCTGAGTCTCGTTTTGAGTCTTATCGCGAGTTGCAACTCACCTCCTCAAGCCATTTAGGAACATGTGGTTAATTTGGTCCGGAAGCATAAAATTCAAACTAAGTATTATAACAGACTTCCGCAAGCTCTCGCAAGTATATTTGGCCAAGGCCCACGTGACTACACTAGCCAAAAAGACCCGACACAGTGTTCTTTAAAATCGACCTCCTCTTCAGAAATTGCACTATGCCTCATTGACCAAAATCTTAGTGTTGGAGATACTCCAACAAATTGTTTTCTGATCAATGGAATGATAGCGTAGGAACCCCAATAGCTGAAACCTGGTGCTCTAGATCCAATGCAACTGACGGTTCGTGTATCTGAGTCTTGGTTTGAGTTTTATCGATAGTTGCAACTTGCCTCCTCAAGCCATTCAAGGACATGTGGCCAATTTGGTCCGAGGGCATAAAATCCAAACCGAGCATCATAATGTTGTTCCGTAAGTTCCTGCATGTATGTTTGGCCAAGGCCCATGTAAATTCCATTTAAAAAGTTTTGCAACTTCGTCATGATGTGGACAGTCTTGGGTGAAATGATCTTCACCACAAATAAGACATGGGAATTTCAGTTTTCGCTTTGGTTGTTTTTCAACATCAAGTGGTGGAGTTTGTGTCTTGGGATATTCATTATTATTATTATTATTATTATTGGGTTTATTTTTTGTTTTCTTCTTACCTCGGATTGTTGTGAAGAGGCAAATTGAACTGCATTCACCTCAGAGATTTGAGTCGGGAGGGAGGTAGAGGAGAGTGAATTTGAACTGGTAATGGGTGCTAAAACAAAGCGATTTATTGTTCCGGTCGACTGTGATGTGGATTGGGTTTTGACAGTACCAATAACTCCATCTGCATGTGCTGTGGAAGAAGGTTTGGATGGATCAGTAGGAGTACGGGTAGAATTTGGAATCAATTCATACAAAGTACCAAAATGGGAGTAAACCAAATCTAAGTACTGTGCTCGAGCAATGGCTTCTTCCTCAGTGACTACACCACCCATAGCGACATCACGAGCAATCAGGGGTAAAAGAGATTTAGTAAACCACTTTGCCAATAGTTGGTCATGAATGGTCGCTTAATCAACCTTCGTCGTTGTCTCCACTCATGAATGTGATCAGAGATATGCACGAAGTTTGTTTGACGAAGGGAGGTTAAAAGTTCGGTGCTTGTCTTGTAACGGATGGGTAATTGAAAATGTGTGAGAAAATCCATAGCGAGGGAGTTGAAATCTTGAAAGGAACCACGTTGAAGTTCAATGTTCCATTTGGTGGCAGAGCCCATGAGTGTGCACTGGAAGAGACGTAAACGTATAGAATCATCCATCAATGAGTTTGATGAACACCATAAATGGAATGTCATCACATGGTTGTTTGGGTCTTCTCCAGGTTTACCGTCAAATTTGGGGATGTTAGAAGGTAATTTAGCAGGAATTACTGGCCAAAAAGGAAAAATTCAAAATGGGATCATTTGTCAACCGAGACAAGTCTGGTAGATCTACAGTGGAAAGGAAGGGTAATTGTCGGTTAACATGAGGGTGATATTGGTGTGGCATAGGGACACTAGTGGGGCCATAAACTAGTTGAGGTGGATAATTGTATCCATTAGGCCCTCCCATATAAGGTTGTTTTAACCAGTATAGACATGATTCGATGGTTGTTGAGGAACGTTCATGAGTGGGGCGAAACCCGGTGGATTCTGAGGAGTTTTAAGTCAGTTGATTCGGTTGTGGGGGATAAACAGTTGGCCCTTGAGGAGGGTAAACAGTTTGTCCCTGAGGAGGGTAAACATTAGCCCCTTGGGGAGGATAAACATTAGACCCTTGGGGAGGATAAGGTTGTTGTCCCTGAGGACCCCAGGTGAGATTTGGGACACCCGGATAAGGTTGTCCAAAAGATAGTCCAGAAGGAACAGTATTTGATTCTCCTCCTTTTGGGTTATGGTATGATTTCCCTCCATGGTAGGGTTGATTAAAAGTACCTCCTGAAGGTACTCCCCAGGATTGTGTAGGTTGTCTGGCAAAAGAAGGTTGGTGTTAAGGTCCTAACCCACACATAGGTAGATCAATGTATTCGGATGTAATAAAGGTCAATATTAATAAGGCCTTTCAATAACATAGAATAAGGCGGATGTAAGAAGACCTAATAGAAGCTTCCGCTTCTAGAAGGATCTTCCTCTAGATGCTTCTCTTAATAGACATATTTAGTATAAATAAGGGTCGAGGGTATGAAAACCCTAGCTTGGAGATTATTGTAACAGAGCATTGCTCAATTGGAGGTTTCCCCCTCGAAGAGGCCTGTGAACATTGCTTTATGAATCAAAATGCTATTTCTATTGCTATTCTTATATCATTTCTGTGTATTGTGAAGATTATGTTGGATATTTTACTATTATTCTACCATTTCTAGCATTTTATTTATGTTCTGCATATTTTATATATCTGGTATCTTGCAAGTGGTATCAGAGCACTTTCCTTGGCAGAAATTGTGGGTATTTTTTTTTGCAGGGTAAAGACGTATTCCGGCGTCTTTAAGCCATAGAGAACACTTTGACACTGACACCAACCATTTAGGTCGTTTGACAAAATTGAAGCAATCAGTCACAGTAGAAGACTTCATAACTGCATTTGAGCGCCTGGCTTTTCGAACAGAGGGCATGATTGATGCTTTCTTTCGAGAGTGTTTTATCAGTGGCCTCAGGGAGGAGATTCGGGCCCATGTCCTCATGGCTCGACCTATGACTTGGGTGGAGGATACTAAAAAAGCTAAAGAAGCACAACCAATTGTTTCCTCTCAAAACCCTAAGCCTTCATTTATCCCTCGCCCTAAACTAGTAAACCCCACTACTCCCTCCACCCCATTAAAAATCCAAAAATTGACCAGGGTTGAAATGGCTGAACGCCAACTCAAAGGCCTCTATTATAATTGTGATGAAAAATATTTCCCAGGCCACAAATGTAAGGAACAAAATCTTTTCATGGCCATCTCTGAGGATATTCCGAAAGAGGATGTTGACACTCCCCTTGTGCCCGAGTCACCAGAAATCACTGACATAAACCCTCCCTCCGACCCTCCCGAAGTGGAACTGATCATTTCCCTCAATTCTCTCACCGACTTCTCTGCCCCCAAACCCTCAAGTTAATCAGTTACATCAAGCACCGAAAGGTCTTCATTCTGGTTGATAGTGGCAGCACCCACAATTTTATTCATCGCTGCATTGCCCAAGAAACCCATTGCTACATCCATGTTGTCAACAATTTCCAAATCATGATTTCCAATGGTGGTTCTATGAAATGTGGCGGGCGCTATGAAAATGTGCGTCTCCAAATCGGTGACTACCACCTAAAATCCCATATGTTTGTTATTGACATGGGCGGTTGTGACATTGTGTTGGGTGCAGACTGGCTAAGGACTTTGGGTCCCATTCTCATGGATTTTCAGAACTTAACCATGCAATTCGACCAAGGAGGCCACCAATATAAATTCCAAGGCATCATTGTTGGTTCACCTAAGGTCATCGGTTCTCATCGCATGGAAAAACTGCTCAAAAAAGGTCATTCCGGTGTCATTGCCAAACTTCATGCCATACAAGCCACAGAGACACCACCAGTGCCCCAAGACCTCCAAGCCCTCCTTTCTAAACATCAAACAGTATTTTCCACTCCCCAAGGACTCCCTCCTTCCCGCGGTGTCCATGATCATTCCATTCCCCTTGTCCCAGGAAG
>ML777804.1:99616-126551 GCA_009831015.1 Picea engelmannii | reverse complement strand
CCAAGTATCTTCCCATGCTGATTTTCTTTCTTTAATGAATGATTCAATACTAGGGCCATCACATTTCCCTGTAAAATACATCTTGCTATGAAAAACCCCCAAAAATAGAACAATAAGTTACGGCAGAAAATCGCGGCTTTTTCAGGAAAAACTCTGAAAAACTGTTGAATTTAAAATGCTCATAACTTTACTTCCTGAACTCCGTTTCTATTGATTTTTTTTTTTAAATTGGGTATTTTTTCAAGAGGAATTCAAATACCCAATTTTTTTTTCCAACTGCATCTCTTAAATATTTATATCTGAACCTGAATTGTGTCGCCTTCTTTTTCTTCCCTAGAAAAAATTCTGCAAAAAGAGAAAACAAATCTTTCCTCCTTTGGCCAAGGAAAGTGCTCTGATACCACTTGTTAAGTACCTAAACCAGATCTGTAAATATACTTCATAAATAACCAAGAATAAATCATAAACCATTCACCATAACATTAACACAAGAAATAGAGAAAACCCTTGAGGTAGGGTAACACCATATATTAATCTTTATGGAAGGATAAAACTCCTCAAGCAATCCTTGCTTGTACAATCACAATATTTTTCACTATGTTTCATTACATTGCCTACACTTCTTTATATAGCTCTCCCTATCTCCTAGGAACCTTCTAGAGAGTCTTCTCACATTTATTACATCCAACTACCATAGTGGGCCTTTATTAATATAGTGGACCTAGTCCACCTTACATTGAATGACCACATTCCCATATATTAATTGACTTCCACTAATAACACATAACTACATTCCCATTGGGTACCTCCCTAGGTACCCCATATTACCTCCCTAGGTATACTACAATCGACTTGTCCCATCCAGGGAGAGTTCAAAGATTCCCCTCTTACCCAGTTGAGAGGAAGGCAAGGCACATATTTTGCCCGGTTCCTCGTCAGATTCTAACAGAGGAATCATCTGGGGCACATTTTCCAAACTTGGAAGTGCGACACTTTTGGCGGACAGATTTGGGGTTCCCAAGCGAGCATCAGATCAGATTCAAGGAAACCCTTCCAACCCATTTCCCAGTAGGCCAGGGCGATCATTTTGAGATACTTCTCAGTCGATTCCAATGGTGGAATCACTAGGGCATAGTTTTCCGGAGAGGGAGGGGTACATTCCCCTGAGGGGATCCATCTGGGGTCCAGACACACCAGCAGAGGGGTCAGACAGTCACCAGTACTGTGAGGCAGAGCAGGGTGCATTTTTTGGGATAGTTTCCAAGCATTTTTGAGAGGTATATCCACCAGGGAGAACTTTCTAGACTTGCAACAGTTGCCATACGAGATGGCATATCCACAACATTTCTTCATCTCATCCATTTCATTCCATAGCATTCTTCGGGTATCGGGTATTATTGTTTTAGTTTCTTTTTTATTCTAGATAAGATCATTTTGTCATTGATCTAGTCGAGTGATTCATTTTATTCATCTGCATGCGACATTTGTACTCCACGGAGATTTCATAACATAATATTTGCAGTCTTTTGTCGCCATTATTATTTGAAGGCTCATTTACATGTTGTAAACAATTAATCTTACACACACATTAGTAGAGTTTCCTAGACTATCCAAGTCAGGAACATTACAATTGTGCAGGTGGAATGGAATGAAGAACTGCATTTCCTAAGAGGTATGTTGGAGCATTGGAGACTTTCTTGTGGATTGTCATCACCTTTAGTTTTGACATGTTTCACTTGTAGAGGGAGCGGTTCACATGTGTGAACCTACTTATTTTATGTAGGTTGTTTGTAGTGGATTAGGTCCACTTATTATTGTAGACATCCCTTCACTTCTCATATAGACAGAGGAAGGAGAGAGTTGTTCTTATCATCATCATTGTACTATTTTCTTTGTACTTGTATTATAGGAGTAAGGCGCTGTTGTTCATGAGGAAACCCTAGGAGACATTATGAAGAGGAATGAGGACATATTTGTTGGGAGATTTCTCTTGTGAGATACGAGGGTTTGATCTTGGGTACAAGACGTTGGAGATGATGATCTCATGATCATCAATGCTTAGAGAGATTACATATTATATTTCTTGGGTTAGAGATGTAGGAGGAGCGCTACTCTCTCTCTTGCTCTCTCTCACTCTCTCTCTCTTGTTCACTCTTCATTGTATGTTATCTCTCTTGTATTGAGGCACTAGGGTTTTTTGAGAATTCTTGAAGTATAGGGTTAGGGTTTGATCCCTAGGAAGGAATTGGAGTTAGGTTTTGTAGATAAACCCTAAGTTGTATTTGAGGAGGAGGAGGAGAGGATACACCTTGCATGAGGCCAAGGAGGACTTGCTAGTGTGACTCTAGGTTGTTGGAGTATCATTGGTGGACCTAGGGTTTTTCATGTTCTTCCCTAGGTTTTGGAGAGCTTGGAGGGTTATACCACCTTATATTAAGCTAAGAGTATGTACTTGAACTTCATATATTATCTATATATGTGAAGATTTCATCCATCCAAAATTGTCCTATTGCATATTTAATTTTCAGCTATCATTCTCTTCGTGGTTTGGTAATTTTGAACACTTATATATCTTTCTGATTTGACATAAGTTGAGGTTGAAATTATTAAGGGTTTAACATTGATATTGAAGACAATAGAACATAATTTACTGCTATAATTATTGTTCTCATAAAGTGACTTTCATATCTAGTTTATGCATGATAAGATTTCCCTAGAATGTTGAAACTTGTGGCATAAGCTTGATATATTTTCTCTTGAATTGCCTAGTGGATTAGGGTTGTTAAGAAGAGAAATATAATCCATTGTTGCTATTTTTTTATTATATTTCATATCATTCCTAAGGATGTGAATTCTCAGGGACTATCTGGGAAACTCTAGGAAAGAGGTTAAATTTCTAAAGTTGCATTAAAGCTTGAATTTTGGAAATTTCTACAGCTAATCTAGTAATGAGCCCTCATGCTACTACACATAATAGTGTGTAAATCCTTAAGTGGGTGCTTTCTTGCTGCAAGGAATGGGGAGGTTTCATGCCAAGAATAACCTGTTAATGGTGTGCCCTCATTGTTTTCATAATTCTATCAGAAATCTGTCATAAATCTGCAACAAGTTTGTTGCCAAATCCGGTCCATAAATAGTAGTGTAACTTCTCTTCTAATGCACCATGCTCATATGTAAAAATTAGGAGTGTAAATCCATCCTTCAAAGGGGGTCATATTGTATTCCAATAATAGGATGTAACCCCTCTCTAATGTAATGTTTCCTCCATGATTCAAATATGAAATAGGAGTGTAACTCCTAGTGAATGCACCCGCATTACTTAACCAAGATTAGTCAATGTGCAATTGTTGAATGAGGCACCCTCTGTCATGCACATGCATGCTAAGCATAAGAAACTGAGCCTGACACATTTCTTTTAATAAGAATATAAATCTACAAGCATGCATCCACCTGTTTTAATTAACACAGAAGCAAGGTCAAATTTGACATGAAAGGAAACCCCCAACTTGGCCATCAACCAACCTATTGCACAGCTAGAAAGAGGAAAAAATCATTGTTTTCTTGAAGGTTGTCCCTAGCACACAAGTAACAATGCCACAATATTGAGTAACCATTGGAAAATATCCCAAGAAAGGATGTTGAAAAGTAGGAGCAACAACACATATCTTCATGATGGCACGCAAATTAGGGCAAAAATTACCATTCAACAATGCTACTTCCCTGAGTGGTTTTTTCTTGAAACATTCATAAGATTCATTCACAATTTTAAGTAATTATTCTATAGTATCATGAACTTGATTTAGCTCAACATCAAAGACATTGGCAGGGAATTCAACCTCAATCATGATGTTCCAAGGTTCCCTTTGTAAATGCTCATAACCTAGCTTGCCCTAATTTTTTTACCCCTAGATTAGATTTATGCCACCCTCCAAGGAACAATCAAATTCTTGTAAGATTGTGCACTATCCAAACATGTTAATCTTTATAAGGTTCAATCTATACTCCTTGGGTACTCATCAAGGCTATCTTCAAGATCAAACCCTATAATATTAAAGTACCTAAAAATAGTCACCCATTGATTTGAGCTTATTGTGTAGTCCTTAGTTGCTTCCTTTGATACTTTCTTATCTTCTCATAGAAATTAATAGACACAAAGGGATATCTTCAATTATTGGTAGTGTCTCGGGTTTTCCATACGCTACATGGGTGTTAGGAAAAATAACTCTCTTCACGTTTTTTTGCAATCATTGCCTCCAAAGAAATTTGTCGTAACGTTATGATAGTTATGTTAGTACCTTAGCAAATCAAATATAGTCTCCCCATAAGAAATAGCATTAAATATGTATGATTGCATCATAAGCATAAATGAATCGATGTAATACTTGAACAAATCCTAAATCTGTTAGAGAGAAATCTATGTAATACTTGAACAGCTTAGAAAAATGGCAAACAACTAAAGACATGACACAACAAGCATAGGATTATTAGGGCTTCCAAGAAAAGAAGCATGGGCTAGAAAACATTTGAAGAGGAAGATGCATAAACGAAGGGAGAAAAGTACTAAGGAATGAACGAATGAGAATTTGGCCAAGGGTGAGGTTTTAAGCAGAGAAGCTTTTCCTGAAGCCTATGCTCAGTAGAGTTTAAAGAGATGGTACTCAACGAATAGACCACAAGAACCCTTTCCATCCCATCAAGTGAACAAGGGAATCATGTCATTGAGCAGAAGATTTGTGATGTTATTGGCACTAAATATTACACCCTTGGAATCTTGGTGCCAACTTCAACATCTACATATAGCATAAGAGCATATGATTCAAGGTGAACTTTGTCATATTTGCATGCTCTAGTTTTTATTCCTACTCATAATCTTGTAATACAAATAAAGAAAGTGTTTGATTCAATTGCACAAATAGTAGATTTATCAATAGGTTTGGTAGTTGGACAAACTTCAATAATAGCTTATACTACTCAATTCATTAAGCACAATAGGAATTCCATGCAAAATCATAGTAAGCCTGAGGGTATGGAGATGGTTACTTCAGGAAGCTCTACAGATTTTTTGTAGCTACACTTGGATGTCTAATGGAACACATTTCTAGCTTGAGGGTTTCACACTAGAATATCTTTGATATTTTTTTGTTGATGAAACTAATAGGATACTTAGAGAATAATATTATATTGGCTACCTAATGTACTCAATGTTACACAATCAAATCAATGTGGAACTGATGGAGCTACATGGAAAGAGAAGAGAGAAGAACAATTACATAAGTTTTATATCAAGACTTGTGTAGTAGACATAAAGATGAGAAATTTGGCATGTCATTGAAGGTGAAGGTTGTGTCACATAAGTGCAAAGTTCAACATTCACCTTTTAGCTTCAAAAATATATTTGAAGATTGTGTCCCTGAGATACCTATTATAATATTTATGGAAGAACTATTATGATTGATGAAGCGTGATTAATATAAGCCTCGAGACTAGGAACTTCAAATACAAGAAAGAGAATTGAAGCACTTTGAAAAGTTTGAATCATTACAAGTCCTAATATTTCACTATCAATAATATAAGAGCCTCCAATAATTATGGGTTTTTTAACCAATTTGAAGGAACTTGATATAAACTTCAATGAACTAGTATCTATACCATAGAGTTTGTGCCTTAGCCCCAATCTCGTTAAGCTAAATGCTAGCAGTGATTTCATTGACATACAAAATCTCCCATGATCTATTTAAAATCTTGAAATTCTTGAGGAATTATATATCAAAAATAATCAAATAAATGCCCTACTTGCCCCTGTTTTTTAAATACTCCACTATGAACCTTGCCCCCTTCTTTTTTAAGAGTCTTGCACAAAACCAGGACCCTCTAAAACCCTCTTCATCAGTGGACACCTCTACCAGGTCACCGTTGCTCAGCTTAATTTTGTCCTCCTTACTAAAAAAACTCTATAAGATCAAGGTGGGCTCCCTCTTTTGCACAATTTTCTCACGCAATGCTTCATTAGCGTAGGAAAGAGAATTAGGCATTTTCTCACTCAATGCTTCACCAGCATAGAAAGCAGACAAAAAATCAATGATGGGTAGGTACCATGACATGATGAGTATAATTCATGAGTCTTGTCGATTGTGAGGCTGCAATGTGCTCTATTAATTACTCACTGTGAATAGCATTGGGAAACAACCGTCAGTTGCTTAGATTAACAACATTTGTTATGTTTTCGGAGTGTTTGAAGATGGTAAGAAACACTCTGTTTTTCAAATAAACCTCCACCACCGAATTCCATCTCTGGTGGCATCGAATTCCATATCCGATGGCATGCAATTCCTTAATTCACATGTAATGTCTTCAAGCAAAGCCAAGCCTTAAGGAAAGAAACACTTAAAGCCAACGAAAGGAGGTCCAATAATGCCAACTAAAAGTTCGTATAGACCATGGTGCCCGATCAAAAGAATTCTTCATCTCATAGCAATAAAAAATACATTGCAGTGATATTCATTTCTTCCCCAACAATCTTGCCCAAAAAATACATTGCAGTGATATTCATTTCTTCCCCAACGATCCTGCCCAAAAAATACAGTGCAGTAGAACGCTCCTACGAAGCCACGGCTACAAAAGTTCAATCAACAAGCAATTTTTTGTAAGAACGCTCGAGAGCCAATAGAACCAAGCCTTCGAGGAAACACTCAGAGCCAACGGAAAGACCCAATAACGCCTTCATTCAAGTGAAACCAAGACAAGTAAACCAAGCGATGCATTCATCATTCGATGTATACAATTCTGGTAAAATCAAGGCTTCAAGATGAACTATTGGAGCCATCCAAGATAGAAATAACTTTTTATTTCAGAGCAATGAAAGAGAAACAGAATCTCAATCAACAACAATTTCAGAGCAACATAATCTCAATCAACAAAAGCGCATCCACGACTACAAAATCCCATAAAGCATCCACGACTACAAAAGCCCAAAAAAGCATCCACGACTGCATCTGACACTTCGCCAGCAAGGAACTCCATTACCATTAAATCATATAACTAATATTAATATTATGAAAAATCAATAATTTATAAATGATTTGATAATAATATAGTTTTTAATAAAAAAATTATCCCCTTGGTAGCAGATCCAGGACCAAAGCAGAGCCGCGCCGAGGTGCTAGGGTGTGTAGCAGAGTTACAGCAGAGTTATAGCAGAGTTACAATAGAGTTATAGTGAGTTGCAGCAGAGTTTCAGCAGAGTTATAGTGAGTTGCAGCAGAGTTACAGAAAGTGTTGCAGCAGAACTATAGCGAGTTGCAGCAGAGTAATAGTGAGTAACAGCAAGTGGAGTAACAGCACAAATTTTGAAGGAGAAAGTACAACAAGTTCTAGGATGTACTTTCACGCGCGTGCCATAGCTCTGCAACTCTGTTGCTAGGGTTTCCGCATCCATGGAGGAGCAAAGCTCACCTAGGGATTCCTCTCCTCCCCATCCTCCTTTGCCACTCCCAAACGATGTCGCTTTCAGTTCACTGATTAAATCTTTGCCCAAGAAGAAGAAGGCAGAATGCTTGAAATTTGTCAAAAGAGTGGAAGAAATGTCGGAGGTATCTCTCCCATTGGATATTCCTATACAGGTAGACTTATCAATTTTTGAACACGTGCTTGTGGGGTAGTTCACTGGCCTGTGGTCATCCCCTAAAGCCACTGAAAACTAGGTGATAAAAAATTGGAAGCCGTTGATCAAACAAAATGTCACCTCTCACTTCCTGGGTAGAGGTTATTTCCTCTTTGAATTCAACTCCAAAGAGGATAAGGAGTTGATCTTCAGGAATGGCCCATACTTCATGGGACCCCAAGGAATGTATGTAAATAAGTGGAATCCGAACTTCGACCCAGAAGAGGACATTCCTTCAGCAGTTCCAGCTTGGGTCAGACTACCTAACCTCGCAATACATTACTGGAATTGGGACTCATTGAAACATATAGGAGATGCGATGGGCAAGTTCATTGATAAGGAAAACAATAAAGACCAATACGACTGTGCCCGAATCTATGTGGAGGTGGACCTTGAAGTAGGACTTCCAGAAGCTATCAAAATTAATGTCAGAAGCTGGTCTCATATTCAGAAACTGGACTATGAACAACTCTCGTTCAAGTGTCGAGGGTGCCACGAATACGATCACTTTGCCAGAAATTTTCCAAAAAAAAATGAGGAAGATAAGGGCAAAGAGGAAGGATGGAAACATGTCAAGAGATCCAAAACTAACCCCAAGGTCTCAAATACGGTAGGACAAGAAAAGAGCAAAGGATATCAGTCCAAAGGCAATAGCGCATCCCAGAAAATCATCCACCCAAAAGATTCAGGAAATATGTGTGAAATGCTTGACTCGATTTCTCAAGATCTCCCTGAAAGGGATCCGCCTCAGAAAGAGCAGACGGAGAAAACAAGAACTGAATACAATGAGCCAATTGAGGATGCAATGATAAAGGAATCAAGGCACGGGGAAAGAGAACCTGAAAGTTCCAAAGACAAATGCACAACCGGCGATGTGGAAAGCCAAGGCTTGAAAGAATCCGAGGAGGAAGGAGAGATAGGAGACTCTCTCACCATGCTCTGGATATCAGCAAGAGGAAGGCCATCACCCAGGGACAAGAGAGAAAAAGAAACATATAAAGACAAAGTGCATGGAAGTCAACCAACTTTGGGAAAAAAATTGGCTAAAACCCCTAAGTTGGCAAGAAACCAAGGACAGGGCTCCAAGGGGGGCCCCCACTCTCATAAAAATAAATAATGAAAGTGATCTCATGGAATTGCAGAGGTTTAGGAAGTAATATGAAAGAAGAATCCATGAAGACCCTAATCATGACAGAAAACCCAGACATAATGCTCGTCCAGGAGACAAAATTGGAGGAAAATCTCTTCCATAAAAATAACAAAAGTTACTGGAGCAAAGGCAGGACAAAGGTTGTATCAGCTAGAGGGGAATCTGGAGGTCTAGGCACTCTTTGGAACGCTTCCAAATTCAATATGGTAGCTGAGAAAAAAAATGTTCACTGGTTGTTCACAAAATTTCAGCATATAGACTCAAAGGAGGTTTTCAGTCTTTTCAATGTATATGTTCCGGTAAATGCAGGGGAAAATAAATCTTGTTGGGACTCTTTGATATCCTTAGTGGATGAGGAAGTCCTGGAAAATATTATAATTTCATGGGACCTGAACATCTCCCTCAGCCAAAGTGAAAAGAGAGGGGGCAGCATTGTAAGAGATCCAGCTCGAGAGTGGGTGGAGGACCTCATCCATGACTGGGATCTCTTTGATATCAAGCCTTGCCGAGGTAAGTACACCTAGTCAAATAAACGGGTGGGTCCTAGGCATATCGTTGCCAGATTAGATAGATTTCTCCTTCAAAGTTCCTATCTCCTTCTTCGTCTTGACACGAAAATGAATATTCTGTATAACAACATTTCGGATCATAAGCCTATAAAGATGACTCTCTCAGCCCAAAGGAATTTAGGTCCTATCCCCTTTCGATTTAGTCCTATTTGGATAAACCAAAAGGACTTTTTAAAGAAGGTCGAATAAATGTGGAAGGTGTCAGTCATGGGGTCTCCATTCTTCATTTGGGAGGAGAAGCTAAGAAGAGTCAAGTCATCTTTGAAAAGATGGGCTAAAATCATTCATAGTCCTGCAGAGGAAAGAAAGCAAACCCAAGCATCTCTTGAGTCTCATCAAGACTACATGGAAGAGGATGAAATTTTGAGCGATACTCTAAAAAGAGAGGAAGAGCTACAACAAAATTTTCAGAATGCCTGTAGACAGGAGGAGGAATACTGGAGGCAAAAATCTAGAAGTCTTTGGTTGAAATATGGAGACAGAAACACTTCTTTCTTCCACAAGCAAGCCCAAGCTAGAAGAGGTTACAACTCCATTTCAGAGATAAAGGATGACACACATACTTATGGGGACTTTTCAAGCATTAAAAAGGCTGCCTACACTCACTTTAAAAAGCTTTTTAATGAAGCAGAGGCACAGGGATGCAGTGATAACATCCTAAATGAAATACCTATTAAAATCACAGCTAGAATGAATCAGAAGCTTGAGACTAAGGTCACTAGGAAAGAAATAAAGGTTGCCTTGTTTGCCATGAGTCCTGATAAAGCACCAGGCCCTGATGGGTTTACAACAAATTTCATCCAAACCTGTTGGCAGATTGTGAAAAAATATCTACACAAAATGGTTTTAAAATCCCAAGACTGTAAAAAAGTTGGGGGCAGCACGAACTCTACCTTCCTAACCCTCATTCCGAAAGAAAAGGGTGCAAACTCCTTCAATAGGTTTCACCCCATTTCCCTTTGCAACATTGGATACAAGTTCATCTCAAAGGTGATCGCCAGCAAACTGAAAGAGCTTCTTTCAGAACTCATTCCAGAGAACCAAGGGGGCTTTGTTCAAGGAAGGCAAAGCATGGACAATATAATCCTAGTCCAAGAGGCGCTTCACTCAAGTCTGAAGAGAAAAGAAAAAGGTATGACAGCCAAGCTTGACTTCGCAAATTCTTTCGACAGGGTTAGGCACTCTTTTCTGTTCAAAGTTTTGTACAAGTTTGGTTTTCGGACTAGCTTCATAAATTGGATCAAAGCATGCATTTCCGAGCCTTGGATTGCTCCGCTGGTGAATAGGAGAGCTGCAGATTTATTCAAAGCATCACGAGGGCTCAAGAAAGGATGCCCGCTCTCACCCATGCTCTATGTCCTCCAAGCCTCTGCCCTAAACTTTATCCTGGAAAAAAGAAGAATTGACCAGGATATTCTAGGCCTTCAAATTGCGAGAGAAGTAAAAGAAATTAACCATGCTTTATTCACAGATGATTCCCTTCTCCTTGGGGAAGCTACTGTCCACGCTACCTCTCAATTTAAATTAGTGGTGAATGAGTTCTGCGAGGCCTCAAGAAGTAAATTGAATGTTGAGAAGTGCCATTTCTATGTCTGGAATGTGTCTCAAAATGACATTAATGCCATAGCCATATGTTGGGGCTTTGCCAGTTCCATGCACTGGACTTCCTTTAAGTATCTTGGAATACCAAGTCTTCAGAAGAAACCTTCAGGTAAGAATTGGATCCCCCTTCTAGACAAATTTAAAAATAAATTGCAGGTCTGGGGCTTCTCTTGGTTGAATCTTACAGGGAAGACGATGCTCATTAAATCATTTTTGAACAGCCTCCCAATCTATCAAGCTTCCCTTATGCTTGATCCTCTGGGAATTCTCAGAAAAATGGAAGGCATAGTAAGAAGTTTTTTCTGGAAAGGTGGAAAATAGAACATAAATAGATTGCCCCTTGTCAATTGGGATAAAGTCACCAAGCCATTTGTAGAGGGGGGGCTGAATTTCAAAGATATGAGAATTCAAAATTTAGCGTTGGGTGCCAAAATTCTTTGGAGACAGGGCCCCTAAGGCCGGCTGGGCTCAGCGTGCTCTCTGGTAGAAATACTTCTCGGGCCCAAGAAAACACAGTCTAGACAGACCTGGCCAAGCCGCTAATGGATCGCAAATTCATAAACTCCGTATGCAAGCCCAAACTCTCATACAAGACAATATTTTCTAGGTCCCGGGGAATGGTAAATCCATTGATCTGTGGGAGGATCATATAATGAATGAGGCACCCCTAGAGGATGTCTGTGAGCTTCACAACCTACGTATTTGGATGAAGAATGCAGTTCTGGTCTCTCTATGGGACATCTCCATTTGGAACGATAAAGTCTGGCTGGACTAGATGAAGCTGGATTTTTCGAGTAATCTTGAAAACGCTTGGTTGAACCTACACGCCAGGCTCAAAGGGAAGGCTCCAATACACGATAAGAAGCATGACCAGAGAGGTTGGGGGATGTATACTGGCTCTTACTCTGTGGCACTTGGTTATAAAATGTTGCGAGCAATTCCCTATGCTCCCCCATGCCCAACGCTATGGAAAGGCCTCTAGAAACAAAACTGCATTCCCAAAATCGATTTATTCAACTGGTTGCTCTGCCACAATCGGGTTCTTACAGTAGACAATCTTGTGAGAAAAGGCTTCCACAGCCCCTCCAGATGCTACCTATGTTTGGAGAATGAAGAAAATGCCCAAAATATTAGGTTGAATTGCAAATTCTCTTTAGAAGTCTAGGGTGAAGTTTTGAACCATTGCCCTGTGCACACAGCCCTTCCATCCTCCATTTTTGATTTACATGCAAATTGGACACACCATTACCCTGGAGAGTTTCAAGACCAAGATTTTAACCACCCTCAAAGATTTCCTGAAGGAGCATATAAGGACCATCACCGATAAAAATCTCTCCCCTCATGAGGTGGAGTGGGGGAAATCGTTGGGACTGAATTTCTCCAACACAAAAATTCAGCCGAAAAAGGGAAAAGACTGGCAAATTAGAATGCCAGAAAATAGCTTCAGCAATTGGAACAAGGAAATAGACTGTTACTCTTTGTTTTTCGATGGGGCGACAAAAGGCAATCCGGGGAATGCAGGTGTAGGTGGAGTCATAAAGAATATAGAAGGACAAATTGAGCACAGGTATGTGTGGGGATTAGGCCAAGACACCAATACCCAAGCATAGGCGATGGATTTGATGCAAGGTCTCAAGATCTTACAAAAGGCACGCATCAAGGAAGCAAAGATCATCGACGACTCCCAAACACTCATAAAAATGCTAGTGGAAAACTCAAATCCGAATGACCTCCGGCTATCTAGATTGATGGTGAGAATTAAAAAGATTGCCAGCCTCTTCCAAAAGATCAGATTCTTCCATATTCTGAGGAACAACAACAAAGAGGCGGATACGGAAGCAAATAGAGATGATCTTCTTCCTGTGGGCACTCTATTATGGAACGATAAGGAAAATTGGGACCCAATTCCTTAGCTATGCTTTCATGTTTTTCTTCTTTTTACTTCAACAGTTTGTATGTGTTTTTAAGTTAGGGGATATCTTGTCGCTAAAGGTAATTTTTTAGCCCAAGAAACGGCGTTATGTCAAATCTAGAGACGGGGGGATCCTAGTTTTTTGGGAACATTGGGAATTGGCCCAACAAATCTGGAAGACTGTAAATGGGCATTTATGCCGAGAATTTTAATATCAAAACATAATCATTCCTGTTAAAAGAAATATATATAGTTTTTAATAAAATAAAATAAGATTATAAATTGTAAATGCTTTGATAATAATATAGTTTTTAATAAAATAAAATAAGATTATTTGTATTTGTATGATTGCATTGAGAAGTACACTTTAAATTTCATAATTTATAAATTGTAAATGCTTTGATAATAATATAGTTTTTAATAAAATAAAATAAGATTATTTTTATTTGTTTGATTGCATTGAGAAGTACATTATACATCTCATATTATTGAAATATGTAATGTTTTAATATATGTATTTAAAATAATAATAACAAAGATCTCAGCGGGATGTTATGATTAATAACCGAGAGGGTGGAGGGTGGAGGCCAAAGCATCTAGTGACTCGAGCCCCCAAAAGAGCACATGGAGACGACCTTATATCTCCTCCACTGTCTGATCATTTAGCACAATGGGCTTCCAAAGCATGTGAAGAGGTTAATGCCACTGCTTCGCAGTATTGTCGAAGAGATGGGGAATTACTCTAGGCACACTTCAGTTGTAATGGAAATAACTCTATACCGTCTGCAATGTAATTGTGAGATGACCTCAAAGTGGGACGATGATCATTTTCTTAATGACAAGCTGCCCCTAGCTCACAGTAACATTCGTATCAATTGGCTATGGTTTAGATGTTTGAATTTTTTCCTCTCAGAGGTTGTTGGCATATCAATGGGCACCATGTCACATGTCGGTGAATGAGGTCGCTCTCAAAGGGGAAGGGGTTCTTGTTTACGAATGAGTAAGTAGAAAGAAGGAACAAAGATCTATGTCAAGGATCCAGAGAGAGCTATTGTGGCTTCACCTACCCAAAATGCAGAGGAAACCAACGATTCATCCATGCAGGAGGTAGCTCTCACTTGGAGGCGCATATTTGAATGGTTAGATGCAGAAGGTGAGTCCTCGGGTTTTGATGCTCAGCTCGACCCTACTCTGATGGCGATGAACAAGGTACAACACTCCATTCTAGAAGTCCCTAATGAATTTCATTCTTGAAATCATCCCTACAGTCCCCCTCACTCTACGTCGGTGACCTGGAGCAATGTCAACTCTCCAAGCAATTTCAGTTCAAAGGAGGAATACTTGCAACTTCTTTTCGAGACTCGTAGTGAAGTGGCCGATTTGAAATACAAAATTGAACAAGTAGATCAGAGAATTTCATTGTTGGTGGCTCTGCATGCTTTCCCAACTCTCTAGAGGACTGCATCGACTTTGTCTTCCCAAGACGCCATCAACTTGAACATGCCTATTCTTCTATCATGAAGTAGCAAAGTCTCTTTTCTGGATGGCCAGGCTTCACCTCTGGGCTAGTAGTGGTTTCTGCTTTCTAAATAGTTTTACTTTTAGTTTTATAGATCTAGCCTTAGCCTTAAATAAGAATGCAGTTTTGGCAATACCACCTTTTCATAAAGACTATAGCTCCTCTGAATTTTAGTTGTTATATTTTTTGACCCCACAGATTTTTTCATACATTGAAGTATGTTGGAGATGAGTTGGTTTCCTCTCATGGAAACTTAGATTATAGCTAACTTGGTTTCCTCTCATGGCAACTAAGACTGCAACAAACTATATGTGTAAACTTATTATTTTATAGCTAATAATATAATGTTTTCTTTCTAAATAATAATAATAATAAATAATAAATATTTAAACATTATTTAAAAAAAATACCATATATTAAATATTGATAGGTATAAGTAATATTTGTGTTTAATATTCATATAAAATAATATAAATTAATTTAATATAATATTTATAAATATATATATATATGAAATATTTGTACTTCTATATTAAAATATATATAAAAGAAATTTTTTAATAAAAAAATTAAGAAAAAAATATCAACATTAATCAATACACATATCTAATGGTTCCAAATGTTCACTTACCTTATTAACTTATAAGAATGTATTGAAACTAAAAAGCACACAAACAAACATAAATGAGGAAAAAGCATGAATATACTCATCAAAATTCGGATCATATTCATCACCAAGTGGTTACTATAAAGATTTTATAATTATTATGAATGTGGATAAAAAGATTTTGAGTCGGCGTTATAAAGTTTTTTTTTTTTTTAAATAAAAAGGTAGTACCTATTATATTATCAAAAAGTGGAATACAGTGTTCTCTGTTGCAGCCAGCTGTCCTGCCTGAGCAGGAAACCAGGACAGCTGGGCTAGTTCATAACAAAACATGTGGGTGCCCTGCCCGAAGGAAACTAGGGCTATTAGGCTATAGAGTTTTAAAGCATATGCCATAGCTAAACAAAAAGTTACTAGACTATCTAACTGGACTAGACGGTAGAAATAATTCTAACCAGGTGTCGTGTTCTTCTTCTAACGCCAGCCTGCCGGGAGTGAGTACTCCCTTGCGCACGTTGGGCACTGACGCTTCGGAGAGCATTTGGAATAGGCTGCTAAGATCATGTCCAGTCGCTGGTCCAACCGGGCGAGGCGAAATGCGTGGTCTTCCATTAGGTGCCTGAGCTCAAAGATGAGTGGGAGGTATCGAGAATCCGTGGCTGGAGGCTGGCTCGTTTCCTCACCAGCGTTGGGCGGTCCTGTGTTGTAGTCCCCCGGTGTGCCAGATGCCAACCCCGCAGTCTTCACTATTCCTGTAATGTCGTCAGGAGGAGCTTCCTCTTCCATAATGCAGGTTGGAAAGAGGTCCTCCGCGGTGGCTTCGTTGAGGTCCCACTGGGCTTTTTCATGCAGGGGCTTTGTTTCTTCCGCGCTGACGAGTGGGGGGAGGTGTAGTTGCGCCTCCTCCCAGCTAATTTCTGCTACAATTGCCATCGGTGGCCTCCCTGGCTTGTGTTTGCGTCTGGTGGTAGCCATTGCTAAGGCTCTTTCAAACTTTCAGATGCGTTTACGCCTTGACTCGGCCCTGTACCATGCTACCCCTCTGCGGGATTTCCCCCGGAGTCTGGGCATGGTTCGCGCTGCTGGCTGCTTGGCTGTATCACTGCCTATCGACGACGGAGGTCGGAATTTGAAATTGAGCCAAGTGAATATTGCAGAGGTCCAATTCCCTTTGCCTCCACTTAACCCCGCGATTGCATACCACTCTATCATGCTTGCCAGGGCCATTAAGAACGAGTTGTTATTGCTCTGGCTCCAGGTACAGATCTCTCATGCGAGAGGGCTCGTCGACGGGAGGTCCCTGGTGTGGTTCATGTGCGAGTTGATGTATGAGGGGCGATTCGCTGGTCGATGCCATAAATGGGTGTCCCGACGATCGTCCAAGTGTTTGCAGATTGGCGCGTGTCACCCATCCGGGGGTCGACGTTATAATGTTAACTATATTTTGTTATAGGAATATGGTTTAGTTTTATAATTTGTTATAGGAATATGGTCTAGTTTTATATATGACTCATGGTTATTGTGAAGTAAATGAATATTTTTAGTAATTTGTAGTAGAGATTAGTGGAAGAATTTATACAGTCTTTTCTTTTCAATATTTGTTAGATATTTTTAGTGTTTTAGTTAAAGTGGTCAATAAAAACATGTTGATTAACTTTTACATTAACATTTTTTTATATAATGACTTTTGACAAAACATATTTTTATTTGAAATTGCAACCCTATTTCATTGTCAATTAATTATGAATTACACTGCAAACATTGAAAGAGTAACTAGGGAAGCACAACTAATTAGCATGGTACGTAGTATGGTCTTTCACCAATATTCTTAACATATAGATCCTTAACTTCAAGCCGAAGAAATATTTCAAAATTGTCCTAAAGTATTCCCTAAGTTTACAGGCACCCTGAATAACACCTTCCTCTCCTAGAATGAAGCATATTCTCATAGTTGTTTAAACAAAAAGGTTCTAAGTGAACATGCCCAAACATTAACGATCATGGGGATGTAGTGCATAAAGAGGTTGGTGCTTCCAACACTAGAACCCATTCCATTGGAAGCACCCTATGCACCATCCCCAACATTAAACTTAGAAACTTCATATTCATTTACAATATCATTATTATAAACTTATTCTTTGATCCATCTTTAACTTTGGATCTATTAATTGTGAAAAGGATAAAAAATACTTTAGTTGTCTTATCTTGCTTCCTTTGGTTATTGGCGTTGGTGTTGCATTGCTAGATCTGCATTGAGAACTTGCATTAGGGACATAGTTTGTTTCTATCCCCACCATAGGATATAGTAGATATTTGTGGGAAAGACTATGAAACCATACCTCTCCATCTTGTGCCTAATACTCCTAGTGCTTTAGTCGAAGTGGTCGAGTTATTGTGAGCATACGTTGATTAGCTTTAACATGATCATTTTTGTTTTGTAATGTTTTTTTGTAAAATGGGTCCTTACTTGAAATTGCAACCCTATTTCATTATTTATGAATTGTGAATTATGCTACAAACAATTGAAAAGAAAGCAGGGAAGCACAACCAATAAGCATGGTATATAGTCTAGTCTCCCACTATTATTCTTGACATATGGATCCTCAACTGGAGAAATATTTCAAAATTGTCCTAGAGTACTCGATTTTTATGAGTATCTTAAATGGAACATTCCTATCGTAGAACGATGCATATTTCCAAAATTGTTTAATCGACTAGCCTCTGGTTCGATGACAGATTGGATGGTGCCTCAAATTTTCTATCTTGGAAGGTTACGGGTACTCTCTTGTTGGAAGAGAATTATCTCTAAAATATCGTTAGATATGTAGTGACACCACCGATAGATCCAGAGAAATTGGTAACCCACAATAAGAAGGAAGTAAAAGCCAAGCAGATGATCATGGATTCCATTAGAGATCACTTGATCCCTCACATATCTGAGAAGAAGATTGTTAAGGAGATGTTCAATGCCCTAGTAAGCCTCTACCAGAGTGAGAACATTAACAAGAAGATGATCTTGTGGAACAAACTCAAATCCATGGAGACGTCCAGTTCATATATAGTTTCCAGTTACCTGATAAAGATCACACAAATTCTTTATCAACTTACAGTAGTTGGGGAGAAGGTGGATGATGCAGAGTTGGTGAGCATGGCACTAAATGGATTCCCAATGTCATGGGAACCATTCGTCAAAGGAATTTGTTCCCGTGAAAGCCTTGCCAACTCTCAAATGATTTGGGATGATTGCATCCAAGAGGAGACTCTGATGGAGTCAAAGGCCAATAAGAAGGGTAGTGATGAATGGTTCCCATGGCACCGAAAGAATCCCCAACATCAAGGGAACCATTCATCAACGACATATGTTCTCATGAAAACCTTCATGTCTTTCAAAGGATTTGGGATGACTCCATCCAGGAGGAGATTCATATGGAGTCAAAGGTCATTGGTCAATCGAAGAAGGGAAAATGTAAAGGACCCAGCAAGAGTAAAGGAAAGAGTGAGGATTTAGCCTCACAGACATGGAAGAAGAACTTGAGTAAAATAAAGTGCTTCATATGTCATAAGCAAGGACATTATGCATCATAGTATTCAAACAAGAAGAAAGGTAAAGGGAAGCAATAGAAAAATAGGGTAGTAGTCTCAGTTGAAACTCAAATGAGCGAGTTTTCCTCCAAGTTCGAGAAGGATTTCTTGATGGTATATTTCCTTTCTATTATGTTCAGGGGAATGCTTGGTATGTGGATAGTGGAGAAACTAGGTATATGACATCTACCTGAGAGTTATTTTCAAGTCTAACAGAGTAGGACGCAGGAGTTCATATTGAACTTGGTGATGAAGCCAAGTACCCAATAGAAGGAGTTGGTACCATTCCCTTCTGACTCTAGTCATGTAACTCTTTAGACTTTGACAAAGTTTTGTTTGTTCTAGGTCTCAAGAAAAACTTTCTTTCAATTTTGGTCATGGAGGATAAGGGTTATGCAGTAAAGTTCAAGAACCAAAAAATTCTTATCAGGTTGAAGGAATCTAATCCAGAAGCAACACATGTGATCAGGGTTAGGGAAGGTATTTTATACAAGTTGCAAGGTGAACCTACTAGAGCCCTAGTTCACAACACATGAAACTTGTGTGAGTTGTGGAAAAAGAGGATGGGGCACCTGCATCACAAGGTGTTTCCTTTTCTGAGGGAGATAGTCACAGGTCTTCCAGATTTCAATACTGAGAAGTAGGGTGTATGCAAAGGGTGCACGCTAGGTAAGCATGTCAAGGTTTCTTTCTCAAGTAGTGAGAATAGGTTTAAGGAGATTCTAGACCTACTGCATTCATATGTTTGTGGATCAATGCTAGTAACACTAGTCATAGGAAGCATGTACTATGTTTCCTTCATCAATTATTTCTCTCGCAAGGATTTGTTTGTGGGTTACAATGAGACTTCAAAGCTCTTGTTGAGAACCAGAAAAGGAATAAGATCAAGGTTTTGAGATTGGACAATGGGGGTGAGTATACCTCCAAGGAGTTTGAGGGTTTCTGCAAGGAGGAAGGGATCAAGAGGGAGTTCATTGTTTCATACAACCCACAATAAAATGGAGTTGCAGAGAAAAAGAATCGATCCATCATAGGGGTTTTTAGGGCCATGATTCATAACCAGGACTTGTCCATGTTTCTTTGGGAAGAGCCATGCAACACCACAATATTCATTAAAAATATGTGTCTGCATAGGATATTGGAGGAGAAGACACCAGAGGAGGCATTCACTGGTGTGAAACCTGAGGTGAGTCATTTTCGCATTTTTGGTTGTCCAGTTTATATTCATGTAACTATAGATAAGAGGACCAAGATGGAGCCTTCCAACATTAAGGGTTTGTTTGTGGGTTACAATGAGACTTCAAAGGCCTACAAGGTCTTCATTCTAGATCAGAGGAATGCGTTCATAAGAAGGGATGTAAATTTCAAGGAGGACTTTTCTTCCTGGAAGTCTTATGAGTGTATTCCAGTGATAGAGGACGAGGAGCAGGAAGCTTTGAAGGTTGAGCCTGGGTCACTAACAACTTCTAGTTCATGGTATCAACCTTCAAGTGTGAAGGACGAGTTTTTGGCCCCTTCAAGTTTTGTTAGGAGACCTCGATGGTTCACTTAGATGTTGAGGGATTCTCAGGACTACGTTGAGGCTCTTAGAAGTACATTTAGGGAGATAAGACCTCTAAATAATTTTTTGAACTACATGGAATGATGAAAAACATCATATATTTCAAGCCTTATAGTTATCAGGAGGTAGCAGACCAACAAGTATGGTGGGATTCCATGGTGGAGGAGTACACCCCCATCATGAAGAATGATGTATGGGACATTGTATACATACCAGAGGTGAAGTTAGTGGTGAGTTCCAAGTGGATCTATAAGATAAAGCATGTTGCGGATAACAACACTAAGAAGTTCTAACACCCTATTTCCCCCAGTTTGTAATTAATCATAAAATAGGAATTACCATGCTAAGGCATGTGGAAAATGTAAATGTATTATTGTTTGAGCTTCCAATAACTGACTGTTGGGGTGAAGCCTTGAAAGTACTAGCCATGATATCACTAGAGGAAGAATGTGAAAACTATACGAGAGGGTTCATTATATCAAATAACCTCAAATTTCCCGTGATGAGGATGATAAACCTCCTTTGAATCCCAAGGAGAGAAATCAGTTGAGGAAGAAAAGACCAGTGGTTGAATTATCAACTACCCCCATGAATGGGAGCATGGGTTAGCTACAAAATGTCAGCCCGAAGTACCACAGAGACTTGTAGACCTGAGCTTCCTTCTGACAGAAGGAATGTGATGGGTCGGGAACCTTCCAAAATAAGGAAGGTAATATAGATACACACGGACAACCAGAGAGGATGGGGGGAAGAGAGCGAAAGCTTGTAAGGGGGTGGTGTGGAGCTCTCCAACGAGAGGAAAAATAGAAGGCTGCGAGTTTGATGCTGGGCGAGCATCTGATAAACCTCACTGAGGCCATAATAGAGAGAGAGAAATCCCTGAAAGTTCGCAGAGAACAAAACCTGACCAGAAGCTGGAACAGAGAAAGGATCCTTGAGAACTGCAAGAGTTCCCTGGTGATATCATGGCTTGGCATAGGAGTGGCTAGAGTGCTAAGAATGAATGCCTCTAAGCCTATGGTAGGGTGGAAGGATGAACACCCACAGTCAGTTAGTTGGTGGAAACCTGTAATAGATAAGTAATCGCATATCTGGTGTGTTTAAGTAGTATTGTGAGTTAAAGTTAGATATATTGTGAATGACCTAGAGATGGTTATGATTTCTTAATGATTCATACTATATTCCTTCTTTTGTATCTACCTGATTGTGTAATTAGGCAAGTCGGAAATCATATGGATAGGACATGTTTTATACTCGTAAATGCTTGTGTCTTATGGTGGCATAAGCCAGAGTCATGAACTATGTGTTCGTCGATTGTGGACATAGTTTCATGTATGCATGTCAACCTTCCTAAACGTTTTGAGTCCCTTGGAGGATGAAGTCTATTAAGATCAAGAGAGGTAGTGTAGATATGCACAGGCTCCCTACGAGGCAAGCAGAGACCGAGACCCACTTAAGTCCTAGACTTGATGAATGAGCTCAAGGAGTGAGCGGAATACTCTTTTAAGAGTCAAGTCCAGGAGAAAGAGCTCAAAGCTCTTAATTCCTTCATAACTGACGAAGCTCCGGAAGAATAGAGAGATTTAAGTATCGAAAGGGAATATTATTTTGTTTGGAAGATGAATAGACGAGATCCTTTTGGGAGGATTTGAGGTATGTCAGGACTGTTAGATTTGAAGAAGGAGCATAGGCGTTAACACCTCGACTCCTTCAGTCTTTGGAAGTTCGATAGACATTGGTAGCCATCGTGAAGGAGATGGATCCTCTGAAATCTGAAACCCGAATTTGCGATTCGACCTGGACCGTAGATCCAAGGATCTATCGGGATCCAGCTTGACCATTAGATCTACTAGTTCGTGCATCGGGAAGATTATGGGTTGGTGCAACCAAAACCCCCAAAATCCGAAGTCGCAAAATAACGTGGATCGTTGATATAAGGATCTATCGGGATCCACCTTGACCATTGGATATTCTAGTTCGGGAGTTCATGCATCGGGAAGATTACGGGTTGGTGCAACCAAAACCCTTGAAACCTAAAGTCGTGAAATAACATGGATCATTGGTCTAAGGATCTATCGAGATCTTCATTAACCATTGGATCTGCTAGTTTAGGAGTTCACGCATCGGGAAGATTACGGGTTGGTGCAACCAAAACCCCTGAAACCCAAAGTCGCTAAGCACCGTGGACCGTATATCTAAGGACCCATCGAGACCCCTCTCGACTGTTCGATCAAGGAAATGTGGGTATCATATTGGGAGCACGTAGGGATGCACGTGTCGAACGATGGTGTTGCTAGGTGTGGTGAAACAGTGGAACCCCAGGAGGAGATTGTGAACTATACATCATGGCAGGACACGTGGTGGGAAATCATCTCTTTGCCGACTCACAATTGGAGAGAGTCAAAGGCAGAGTTATTTGAACTCGCGAAGTCCACACTCGCGAGTTAATTTGAGTCGTTAGATTGTGGAGAATTATGAGCCATCGATCTGACACCGGGAGTTCGGGGATCAGGAAAACAAAGGTGAACTCCTTTCCAATTCTCTGATACACAAAGTCCTAAAGATCCTTTTGGATAGGCGTATGGTCAGAGGCCATGGTCACATGAGAAGAAGGGGCTTATTCAGGAGACTAGCACCCTTTATGTAGTTTTCTCAAGAAGGGAAAAGGCGCCTCAAGGAAAATCACACACAGTTTGTCTCAAATCCTGCACCAGGGGATTAAAAGGACCTGTAGATTTGTTTCATGGAGGTTTCAGTAGGGACACGAAGAGATGATTCATCTCAGGAATAGGAGACGATCCATTGATCGAGAGGTCAACAGGCCCCACTGAGTTGGACACTTGTGGGTTGCATGAGGAAAAAGCAAAAATTTTATTATGCCCCGTCGTGGGTGTGTGACAAAATGGTATCAGAGCATGGTTACATCACTTGGCCTGCTTGGGATCATGTACGAGTCGCGTAAGGAGATATTGTTATATGTGTTTACTCCTTGAGGAGAAGGACTACAGATTGAACCTATGACTTTGGGAATTCTTGTTGAATTTCAGCAGAATAATTTCTTTAGCCCTTGTCAAAGTGATAACTACTCTTACCAGAGTAGGGATATTCTAATTAACATTTATAATAAGACTTGAATGTGGATAGATGAAGGTGGCAGGGTTCTGTCAAGGGAAGTTGAAGCCTGAAGGATGGATAACCTGGTGATTGTAACACTGCTTCTAAGCATGGGCAGTTGGAACTTCAGGAATTAATGATGGTGAATTGTATAATGGTTAATACCTTTGTGGGCTTAAAGGAGTCTGGTAGGATCAGGTAGGATCCTTGGTAGTTATAGTTACTTCTTTGTATTAAAATCAGAGTATATAACTCCTCCTGACCAAAGAAAAGTGAGATGGGTAAGACCCTGTGGATGTTGAGGCAAGGAGGTTTTCTTGCTAAGACGTTGTTGCATAAAGAGGAAAGTGGCCCTAGTTGGTTATAGCCATGAGAGAAGGCAACATCAACACGAGATATGACTGTGAGATTAGTCCTATAGGTGACTGAAATCTCAAACTAAAGGACACTAATGATGAAATTAAACTATCAAGTGAATGTATTAGGTAAAAAGGTGCAGGAGATGCACCTACATATATGTGAATGTATATACATGGTCATAAGGATGATTGGAATATACTTGGGAAAAGGATATAGAAGCCTGATATGTCCATGTGTTTGAATGACATGGAAAAGGTGTAAGCAATAAGATAGCATGATGAATACTTAGTGGTGTTTAATTATGCTTGAGTGCATGGGTTTAATGCATTGTGGAGCTTCCTAATATGAAGTCTGGTATTAATACCAGTTAGGTATGAATGATATTAAACATGCAAGTGATGCACGTGTATGATGAAGGAGTATAGTTGTAGGTAGTGGCACCATATGGTTTCCCTGATGAGTGAAATATAAAACAAGAATTGCTCTTATCCAGATTAAATGAATACTATGGATGCATGGATGAATCCATTTTGAAGAGTCATGAAAGTTTTGTTCCAAGTAATAGCTTGAGGGGAATGTATCCCCTTTCCTCAGGGAATACCAATATAATTATATAGAAGGGTAAATGAGCAAAGATGCTCTGTTGTCATAATAAGAGGCAAGTGATTATGCCTTTGAGAGTCACATGAGAAGGATTTTGAACGATCCTAAGTTGATTGATCTTAAAAGTAAAGATGCATGTGAGCTATGATGTATACCTATGAAAACTACATGCAGACTTAGGAATATGAATATGATTAAGTACATCATGGATGTAAGTTAAAAAAAAACAGAATATGTATGAATACATAACTGGGTACATGACAAGGATTCATGTTTATATTCCTTAAGGAATATTTGGTAAACGGCTAAAGCTAACTCAAGGCTAAGTCCATCACAGATAGTGATGGACGTGCAATAAGGAAGTTGCATGCTGAAGGAGTTCCCTGTGAAGAAAATGTGTAAGGACTTTGTCAAAAGAACAGAGTCACCACCCTAATGATTGTTGAAGGTTGGGCAATGGGCTGCAAAGACTGTCTATATAGGAATCCTGGATTACCCTCTTAAAAAAATAAAATGTGTAGGTGGAAGACTAATAACTGAATGCTAACCACTCTAAGAACCGAATAATAATGTGCAAGATGCACAGGCTCGTGACCCACTATGAACAAAAATCTTGCTACTAAGCATGTTGTTGTATCCAAAAGGGTTAGAGTGAGGCCTAACCAAGGCTTCTCAAGGGAAAGAGTAGGAAGATCCCAACAGGGAGTAAGCTGCAAAAGCATAGAAAATACAGTGAGACCGTAGAAATAACTCAGCTGGGCTAAAAAGTCCCACTCAATGTAGAAATAATTTGAAGAAGGGGAGAGCCCTCAATTATTTTCCTAATGTGTATTATGTTTCCTCTGAAATGAAAAAGTTGATTTACTAATGAAAGTAAATGTTTTGACATCATAGTGATGATGATTGTATTAATGCAAAAACAGTTGAGAACTGTCTGTATTACATTCATGGAGACCCTTGAAGATAATGTGATGAAGTGCATAAAGAAATACTAGGACATTTTGAAGAAGTTATGAATTTGGATGTTATGATACATGCATTTTAATTGATGTTACAACTAATGATGCATGTTGTGTATAGAAAGGAATTGGAACTATTGAGGAAGACAGTTACCAATGATGGAAAACCTCAAACAGAGGATGACCATGGGAAGTCTGTGGTTGAAATATTGTTGACAGGACTGTAAGAATCCCATTAAAAGCATTGTTGATGAGGTAAAAAAATAAAAATAAAAAAAATCAGAAAGAGGGTACTAACAACCAAGAACATGTATGAAAAGATTGGGCAAGAATCCTTTCTGAAATATTTTATTGTCTAATGTTATGAACGAATTTTTAAAATGGAAGTTGTATACCATGGATACCCAAGTTGGGTATGATTCAGAAAGGAGAACCCGAGTGTTGGAGCTGTGAACCTCTAGCAGTGACGACTAATTGTATGATGCAATAACATTTGAACCAAATGATCTCTATTGACTAAAAAGGTCAAAAACCTTTACTAAGAAATTGTAGAAATCCCTTTGATCAACTACAGATCGAGATCGTGAAGATCGCGAAAGAAAACCTTGATCGAATCAAGTTAATCGAGAACCTGATAGAGGATATGAATGCGAGCCGTTCATCGTAAGGAAATCGATCTCAGTTGCCAGATCGATTTCAAGATCCATTGGAGTTAACGGATGAAATGCCAGTCATTCGATAAGATCGATGACACGAGAGTTGAAAGGGTAACACCTAAAAAGAATAGAAGTAAGGTCACAACTCTCGATCGCGTGAAGAGAAAACGGAGTTCCTCCGGTCCAGTCAAGGAAAGTGGAGTTTAGCACTCTACGTTAGACTATAGTCGCGGGGACTGGTTCTATGGGAATCAAGGTGCTCATAGTTAGTACGTTGCATAGAATGCCTTGAGGGAATGTATGCTCACATAAGAGGGCAGACAATGGAATTTTCAGCAAGGAAGGAGGACCTCCCAATGTTTTACTTACATTATGTAAGCGTTGAAGGTAAACGTATTAGGTGGCCATAAGTGTTGGCACCCTGGTTATTAATGAAGGAAGAATGCTTAAAGGAATTCATGTGAAACTTTTGAGTTTCATGTGTACTGATTTGGGATCATGATCGGCCTATAGTAGGAAGCATGGTCCTGTTGTAAGAGTGAATGAAAATGAATAAGCCATGTGGTGAAGAGGTTGGTTAAATTCTAACACACTGTTAGGACCACATATTGTACCCTTTTTGCCCATACTTTTTGCCATTGATATACCCTTCATCACCTATATTTAGACTTATACTATCACTCCACCTGATCATTCTAAGGTACATAACGTCCTTTCTCATTACTACACGTTTAATTTGTTTTGCATAAAACTTTACATTACTTTTCGACCTAACCATTGATTAGAAGTGCATAAGTGTCCATATTTGCAGAATAGTATTCAAGGCCGATGCTGAAACTCAGAACTATCCAAAGGCGCTGTTGAACTAATGCTGAAACACGGAAGCTGCTACACAGTCCATGCTGAAACACGAAAGCTGCTACACAAATCTGAGGACACACATGCTGAAACACGGAGCTGCTACACAGTCCAAGGATGCATGTGCCGAAACACGAAGCAGCTACATGGTTCGAGGACGCAGATGCCGAAACACGGAGCTGTCACTCAGTTCAGAAATGAAAATGCTGAGACACAGTGGAGA
>ML777804.1:73938-88338 GCA_009831015.1 Picea engelmannii | reverse complement strand
TGTAATCCAGGATTCTTAATTTGAACTATAAAGAATTGCAATAGGGAGATCTCTTTCCTGTGATACAATTCAGAGCTTCAGTTCATTTCAGCAAGTAGATAGAATGATTTCCTTACTAAAACACTAAGTGCTTTTGGAATTGAGCATATATGGTGCGCAGCTATCTTTGAAACAAAAGACTTCCCTGGGTTGATAATTTATGTTTCACTTGGTTGTTTGAAATTAATTAAGCAATTATAGTGACCAACACACACCATGGCCAAGAAACTGTCATAAAATGTGACAAACTTGAAATCAATGCAAGAAGTGTATTGGGTATGAATGTGATCGTGAATACTGGCACATTCACTAAAGTCAGTCGATATCTGAATTACATTTTGAAAATTTGGTAGGCTGAAATGATGCATAGGTAAGGGATGATGTATCCTTTTGCTTTGTATCACTGAATAGATGAAAATGACTTGGATTGTTAGTATGCTTGATTTTGAAAGGGTAATGTGCATGAAAACTAACAATTTGTTTGGCTGAGGAATGCTGAAATTGCAAGAGGAAATGGGTCTTGGATATGGAAGTATTGTAAGACCATAAGGAAGACCAATTGCCTACTGAGCCAAATTGCAAGGAATGGTATTTCGTTTTTGAGAAAGTGAATTTGATTGTTAGTATGCACAATTCTGAAATGGTTTGTGATGACGTTATAAAGGTGCAATAAAATGTATGCGCATGGAAACTAACAATTTGTTGGGATGATTGAAGTTGAAAGTGCAGGAAGCAAAGGAGTCTTGAATATGGCAGCATTGTAAGCCATAAGGAAGACCAATTGCCTGCTGATCCAAACCGTTATGGGAAGGAAAGTCCCATAATTATGAATATGTTTCATGTGTGAAACAAATATGGAAACAAAATGTGGAATTTGGATATCTGTGGATCACAGATTTACAAGAAAATTTTGAATTTAAAATTTATGATGATGTCTCATAAATTTTTATATGCTTGTGATACTGGTGAGAAAGAGTATAAAGTTTAAACCAGTCGCATGAAATAGAAACTGGCTCGAGAGAAGGAGAGTAACCTTCGTCCCTATCTATGATTCAGTCAGGAAAAGGAGAGTAACCTTCATCCCTAACTTTAGCTGGGCCAGAAGGCTATCAAGCTGAAAAAGCATGAAAAATGCCTACTACTGAGCCATGAGAACCCTGTGATAAGCCATGATTGCCTGAAATATATTTTTTTGAGGTAACACAAGCTGGAGGGACTCCTCGGCAGAGCAATTATGAGGGACACATCGACTATAAGACTCGATAGAGTCTCTGGAATTCTTTCTGTGCGAGAAAACCTTGGCAGGGCAAGATGGATCACTCGAGGGACTGTATGGCAATGAAGAGGATGCCTGAGCCTGGGCCTGGAGGGTGAGTAACCACAAGGAAGAGGATACATTAATCGTTCTTTTAAACTATTGGGATCATGCACATGGTGGGTAGTTCTTTCTGTGCAAGAAAACCTTGGAAAGGAAAGATGGATCACCAAAGGGACTGTATAGCAAAGAAGGGGATGTCTGAGCCTGGGCCAGGAGTCTGAGTGACCGCAAGGAATATGAAAGCTTGACAGTTATTGTAAACTATTGATTGTGATCATGCACCCAATGGGTATGTCAAGGAAAAAAAAAGAGCCTGGATAACAAAACAACCATGTGGATACAAATCCACAAACTGCGAAGATAATTATTGTGCTAAGATTATGAAAAAATTTCCTAGAAATTTGTATGCAATGTTTTCGCATAAGACTATGATTAACGTGTTTGATTGTCCAAGAATTATTGAAAGCATATGATAAAGATTAAGGGTCTAAAAAAGGACCTGACCGAGAGAGAAAGATCAAGATTTATGAAACAGCTAAATGAGAAAGGCATGACAGGTGTTTTAGAGGAAAAGCATCGAGGACAGTGTTCCTTTAAGGGGGAGGGAATTGTAACACCATGTTTCCCCTAGTTTGTAATTAATCATTAAATAGGAATTACCATGCTAAGGCATGTGGACAATGTAAATGTATTATTGTTTGAGTTGCCAATAACTGACTATGGGGGTGAAGCCTTGAAAGTAATGGCCATGATATCACTAGAGGAATAATGTGAAAACTATATGAGAGGGTTCATTATATCAAATAACCCCAAATTTCCCTTGATGAGGATGATAAGCCTCCTTTGGATCCCAAGGAGAGAAATCAGTTAAGGAAGAAAAGACCAGTGGTAGAATTATCAACTACCCCCATAAATGGGAACATGGGCTAGCTGTAGAATGTCAGCCCGAAGTACCACAAATACCTGCATACCCAAGCTTCCTTCTTATAGAAGGAACGTGATGGGTCGGGAACCTTCCAAAATAAGGAAGGTAAGATAGATACACACGGACAACCAGAGAGGACGGGGGGAGGAGAGCGAAAGCTTGTAAGGGAGTGGCAAGAAGCTCTCCAGTGAGAGGAAAAATAGAAGTTGGGAGTTTGATGTTGGGTGAGCATCTGATAAACCTCATCGAGGCCATAACAGAGAGAGAGAAATCCCTGAAATTTTGCAGAGAACAGAACCCGAGAAGAAGCTAGAACAGAGAAAGGATCCTTGAGAACTGCGAGAGTTCCCTAGTGATATCATGGCTTGGCACTGGGGTGGCCAGAGTGATAAGAATGAATGCCTTTGACCCTATGGTAGGGTGGAAGGACGAACATCCACAGTCAGTTAGTTGGCGACAACCTGTAATAGATAAGTAATCGAATATCTGGTGTGTTTGTGAGTTAAAATTAGATATATTGTGAATGACCTAGAGATGGTTATGATTTCTTAATGATTCATACTGTATTCCTTATTTTGTATCTACCTGATTGTGTAATTAGGCAAGTAGGAAATCATATGGATAGGACATGTTTTATACTCGTAAATTCTTTTGTCATGTGGTGGCATAAGGCAGAGTCACGAATTGTGTGTTTGTCAACAGTGGACACAGTTTCATGTACGCATGTCAACCTTCCTAATCATTTTGAGTCCCTTGGAGGATGAAGTTCGTTAAGCTCGTGAGAGGTAGTGCAGATATGCATAGGCTCCCTGCGAGGAAAGCAGAGACCGAGACCCACTTAAGTCCTAGACTTGATGAATGAGCGCAAGGGGTGCGTGGAAGAATCTTCTAAGAGTCAATTCCAGGAGAAAGAGCGCAAAGCTCTTAAGTCCTTCATAACTAACGAAGCTCGGGAAGGATAGTGAGATTTAAGTATTGAAAGGGAATATTCTTTCATTTGGAAGATGAATGGACAAGATCATTTCGAGAGGATCTGAGGTCTATCACAACCATTAGATTTGAAGAAGGAGCATAGGTAGGCATTAACACCTCGAATCCTTCAGTCTTCACAAGTTCGAAGGACATTGGTAGCCATCGTGAAGGGGATGAAACCTTTAAAATTTGAAATAAGAAGTCGCGATGCGACCTGGACCGTAGATCCAAGGATCTATCGGGATCCACCTTGAACGTTGGATCTGCTAGTTCAGGAGTTCACGCATCGGGAATATTACGGGTTGGTGCAACCAAAACCCCCGAAGTTTTGAAATAACATGGATCGTTGATCTAAGGATCTATCAGGATCCACCTTGATCATTGAATCTTCTAGTTCGAGAGTTCCCGCATCGGGGAGATTACGGGTTGGTGCAACCAAAACCCCCGAAACCTGAAGTCGTGAAATAACGTGGATCGTTGGTCTAAGGATCTATCAGGATCCACCTTGACTATTGGATCTGCTATTTCAGGAGTTCATGCATAGAGAAGATTACAGGTTGGTGCAAAAAAAACCCCAAAAACCTGAATTCGTGAAGCACCGTGGACCATAGATCTAAGGACCCTTCGGGATCCCTCTCAATTGTTCGATCGAGGAAATGTGGGTATCATATCGAGAGCATGTAGGGATGCACATGTCAAATGATGGTGTTTCCAAGTGTGGTGCAATAGTGTAACCCCGAGAGTAGATTGTGAACCGTCCATCACAACAGGACGCGTGGTGGGAGATCAACACTTCACTGACTCACAATTGGAGAGATTCAAAAGCAGAGTTGTTTGAACTCGCAAAGTCCGCACTCACGAGTTAATCTAAGTCATTATATCATGGAGAATTATGATCTGTCAATCTAACACCGGGAGTTCGGGGATCAGGAAAATAGAGGTGAACTCCTTTCCAATTCCCCGATACACGAAATCTTGAAGCGCCTTTCAGATAGGCGTATGGTCACAGGTCGTGGTCACATGAGAGGAAGGGGCTTAGTCAAGAGACTAGTGCCCTTTATGTAGTTTTCTCAGGAAGGGAAAAGGCACCTCAAGGAAAAGCATGTGCAGGTTGTCTCAAAGCCTGTGCCAAGGGATTAAAATGACCTGCAGATTTGTTTCGTAGATGTTCCAGCAGGGACCCGAAGAGCTGCTTCAGCTCAGGAATAGGAGATGATCCATTGACTGGGAGGTTAACAGGCCCTGCTAAGTTGGAATCTTGCGGGCTACATGAGGAAAAAGAAAAAAAATTGTCATTCCCCATCGTGGGTGTGTGACAAAAGTACAAAGAAAGGTTTGCAACGAGAGGGTTCTACCAAAAGGAGGGAGTGGAATACAAGGAGACTTTCTCTCTAGTCACTTGGTACACTTCCATTAGAGTAGTGATGTCCTTAGTCTCCATTATGGGATGGGGGATACATCAGATGGATGTAAAGACATATTTCCTCAATAGGATAATTGAGGAAGAAGTGTACATAAATCAACATTAGGGATTTGAGATGAGTGGGAAGAACTGCCATGTTTTTTGATTGAAAAAGGCCTTGTATGGACTCAAGCAAGCACCAAGAGCATGGTATTATAGGATCAATGGATATCTGTAGAGTAATGGCTTCACCAAAAGTGAAGCAAATCCAAAATTATGTTTTATATTTGTTGAGGTTGGTCTGCTCATTTTGGTGTTGTATGTAGATTACATGTTCCTTACAGGATTAGAGAAGCTCGTAGCAGGGTCCAAGGCATATATGGCAGTTGAGTTCGAGATGAAGGACATTGGCTTGATGAATTACTTATTAGGTTTGGAGGTTTGGAAGAGAATAGGGGAGATCTTCCTTGAGCATGGTAAGCATGCAATCCTGAATATATTCTGAATGTAGAACTGCATACCCATGGCCACACCTATGATCACTAACCTGAAGAAGGTCACTAGTTCATATTCAAATATGGTGGATCCCACATTATACAGGAAATTGATAGGTTCCTAGATATATTTGGTAAACATTAGGCCAAATATATGTTTTGCAATGAACACCTTGATCTAGTTCATGGTGGAGCTGAGGCATGAGCATTGGGTAGCAGCAAAACATGTTCTTAGATACTTGAGAGGCACAAGGGAGTACAAGGATAATTTTAAGGATGGAAATTTATATTGAAATGTAGAAACCTAGGCTAATATTATTAGTCCTTAATATGAAAAATTTAAAATGTTCGACAATACTTTTGTAAAGATATTCAAATTTCTAAGTATTTTATATAGTTTGTATAGAATTTTGGCGATTTTTAAGGTAAAATAATTTTATTCAATGGAATTTGGGTGAATCATTTTTTGAAAAAATGGTAATTGGCGAATCTTTTTTTTGCATAAGGTTGCATACTCTCAAATGATGGAACTATGGCACAATGGGAACTTCATGAAATGTTTCCTTTTCTCAATATTGAATACATTTTGGGATACCCAAATTAGCTTTCGCTTGATTATGAGGAATATCTGTTACGAGGAAAATCACTCTATGGCATGCAGTAAACTACAACAGACGGAAATGGTTGCAAAAATCAACTCTAATCTCAAGTATGCTATACAAACAAACATGCTAGCAAGACAAGATAAAGAACCTACCTCATCCAGATGTTCGATGAAGTCCACCATTGATCACTTGACTCAAAGCTATACACATGCAACTTGTCCTCAACAACCAAGATACACAAACATATGGTGATAATATATAAAGCTAGCACATATAATAGCATAATCCATCAATAGTGATAAAAAATATGCCCATGGAATAACAATTCAAATATTTGCAAGACATTAATTGGATGAGAAAAGAGTATTTCTATTAAAATGTAATCAACAGAAGTGTATGAATGAAAAACTTTTGTGTCAGCACGTTCGGAGCCGAGAAACTAAGTCCCTTCCAGTTGGACCTCCACCACTTCAATCCTCCACCAAAGGAAAGCTCATATAAGAAAGACAATGAGGTTCTCCATCAAATACAAAAGATCTTGGGGATGAGCAATTTGTTCATACTTAAAAGGAAAAAGGGATGCAGACTCAATATGAAGTGAATAATTTCTACAGAGTAACTTTTCTCTCAAAGTTGAATTTTTATCCCCTCTTTCATAGCTTCGATATGGTCCATTTATAGCCTTCCAATGGAATTGAAAGGTCAAGTCAGAACATTTCTAGTATATGGAAGGTCAAGGATCATAGATCTCATGACGTGACATGGAAACCTGACACCATTTTTTTAATTTTGGGCACAAAACCCTATGTACACAGGTTGTAATGGTGCAACCTGCATATACGCATGTTGTATAGCTGTTAGGGTGCATATATGTGGAAAACACAATTTTTAGCTCTGGAAACTGCAAAAAGGGACTTCAAGTCTACATAGGGAAATGGAAAAGGCCTTATGAGCAAGTTGCATGGGGTGAGCAAAATATTGCTATAACAATGACTTCCATATTTCAAAGGAGGTCTTTATTGTGTTATCTTGCATGTTGTGTTATTCATGAGGTATGTTTCACACTAAAATAAAGATATTAAGAGGTTTTAATAAGACCATTTTTATTATCTTTGGGACAATAGAAAAGGGATTGGCTCAAGAACCAGTGTGATTCAAAAATTATACCTTCCATAAGGATTTTCCTTAAAACATTCTTCAAACAATGGGATTTCATTCTATTATTCATAGATGTTGATTCAATTCTGATAGAAACTTCACAAAAGAATAATCTTCTTTACCTCTTGGAAGAACACGATAAAGAACCCCTAGAGGTAGAAATAATTAATTAAGAGAGTTACCAAGAGCAAGAAGAAAAGGCCCTAGTACTTAAGGACATCAATGCACCATCATTGATTGTAGTCTATCTAGTCTAAGGTATTTATCTAGAGGGGTGAGAGAGGGTCGTATTTACAGGTTACTTGTTGATCCAATGGCACTTTACATTATGATAAGAGGTTGGAAGAGATTTATATACTTGAGGAGGAATATGTGTAGCATGCATGGCATGATTCCATCGAGAAAGGTTTAAAACCTATTGTAGAATAAAAATTTGATTCCAATCTTGTAGTTGATGGGAGTGTTGTAGAGTATATGGATAGGGTTGCTACATTCTCTTAGACAAAGGGAGTTGACCTAGATGATACTCTTGCTTCAATATTCTCTGAGAAAGAGAGATTTGACCTAACTTAGGTTGACTTATCAGTTTCTATAGGTTTTGGGGAGCATGAACGAGTTACCCATGATCACAGTTTGTTGATAGCCTTGTGTGGGTTGTTACCTATACCACAAGCTTGGTATTTCAAGATGGATGTGACTTGTGTATATTCCCATCTTTGATATTTTGATACATGTGATTCTTTTTTCTTGGTCTTGTATCGAGATGTGATTATTGTTACCCCCTCTCACCTAGGGGTAACTAGAGAAGATCATTCTTCATGATCCACATTGTAGACAGTGGTCCAAGAGATGATGACCAACATTCTCCACAGATAGTAGCCCCTCAAATTTCTCTTCCTTATCATTTCTCAGCTCATTCACTTGATCACCAGGATCATCCGATGATGGTGGTCCAACACACATGAGGCACATTAGTAATCGTGTCATTCAAAGTGTTATATTTAATGTATTGGGCATTTAGGTAAGGATCATGGGTTGAAGTCAGATAATGAATCAAGATGCTTGGAAGTTATGCTTTTTTCCTTGTTTCACCTTGGTGGCCATTATATGTACTCTAGTCAAGTGTTGTCACTCTCATGGAAAAGGGGTACTATTGGGAGGCCTTGATAGGATTAATGTACCTATACCTCTTCCATACTTAACACTTTCCATACATATTCCTTATGTCATCGTATATTTGGGGAATGGTTATTATATGTATCCAAAAAAGCTCTATACTTCATTATCCTATGAGAAAAAGGGGATTGCATGCTCAAGGTTGATGCAGTTGGTAAAAAGAATGGAAAGAGCATGTTAAAAATTCAAAATGAAAAATAAATAAAGGGATATAAATGATAAATCAAAAACCAAGATAGCTTGCACTCTACCCCCTCGCTATGAGGCCATCAATTTCCAAGTCCTAATTCACTAAATGGGTATCTAAATAAAGGACTTAATTGAATCCCAATGTAATAAATGCATAAACCTAAAAAGGGTCTTACATAGAAAAAAAATGAATATCAAAAAGAAAAATAGGGGTGGAAAGAAATAGTGTCAAGGAAAGGGTAACTCAATGTGCCAAGCGCTCCCTCTAAAAAGGTGTTCATGGAGATGAAAATCACATGTGACCTTGCATGTCAATGATACCATGACCATGAAGTAAACCTTATGTCATACCATTCACTCATACTTATACTTTGATGGATTTATTGGGAAATACTCCTCTACTTTAGCATTGACACACCTAATAGAGTTCGATGATGGTCCCCCCATACCTAAACTTGGAAAATTGTATAAGGTCATAATCTAGTGTGACGTTTGAAGAAGATACCTAATGTGAATTACTTACGTGGCTATTGCATTAAATTATGACTCACTTTTTATGATTCTAATGACTCTTGTACCCATGACGGTTGGTCTCACCTGATTCACTAAGCCTTTGCTTGGTGACGATGCACCCCTTGAGATGGCCCTCTTGAGGGCATTGATGATGCTTCCCCTTCACTTCATGGAGAAAGTTGAAGCCTTGATAATGAGTGTTGGGTTACATGATGACTTGGAATCCCTCTTGGCATCCCTCACCATCTTCTGGACCTAGGACATTGCACTTTTAATTTAGGACATTGCATATGGAGCCTGACATGTCACCTTGAGCTATAGATGGCATCATGCACCCTTTGACAACGTTAGGGTTTGATTGGATGGAATTTCCCTTGACGATGATGGTAAACCTATTTGGAGAGGTTATGGAGCCATTTTTATTGATGACATCATGCTTAAAGGCTAGGACATTTTACATGTAGAGGATGATGTCACCCTTGAGGATGATGCAAACATGATTGATCCAACCTAACACTTGTGACGATAAGTTGGTACCTTGTGGATGAGGGGATATGACTTTCTTGAAGAGGAGGCATGACCTTTGATGATACTTTGCACCTTTTGGAGAGAGACGTGACTTTTTGATACTTTTATACCCCATTAGAGGATGATGTCACCTTTTTGGAGCTTCCTACACCCACACATGTGGCTTTTTAGGAGGAGGTTTTAATGTTTTAGCATTGTATCTTTATTTTGGAGGAATTTTGGGGTTCAACCTAAGACCTATCCACCTTGTATCATGGATTTCCATGTTTCAGGGGCCTCTTAGAGAGATGGACCACTTAGTTTCCTCATATATATAGAGGGAGTGCTACCTCATTGTAAATCATAACAACTTGCAGAGGATTATCACTACTTGTTTGTTCTATATTTCTCTTTCACTATGGATGATTTATGTGCCTTATTTGGGAGGTGATTCTTTGGATGATTTTCAAGTTCTGATGGATGATTTCATGGTCAGGGTTTCATGGATGATCATTGATTTACCTAGTAAGTGTTATTTCTAAGTCTTTGTTGGTTTATTTTTGAATGTATTAATTGTTAACATGTTTATCAAAGTGGTGATAGTGCATGATACCTTGTATTTCTCTTGAATAAACCTTATATTGAAACCCTAGGAGAGTTTGTAGTGGACTACCTTCCCTTGTTATCATTTTTTAAAGCTTGTTTAAGGACATATGGTAATTTTCTAGGGTTTGTACTAGATTACCCTAGTTGTTTTCATATAGGATAGAGTTTTAGGGTCTGTAGTGGACTACCCTATGGTTTCATCCAAGATCCATCTTTAATCTTGTAAAGAGGCATAAAATGATTTCTAGAGTTTGTAGTGGACCGCCCTAGCCTTCGTTCTATTGGTTAATCCTTAAGGTTTGTAGTGGACTACTTTAAGGTTTATTAAAAGATTTCCTTTGTCTCCCAAGAAAGTTCATAATTGACTCCATATGCCCAAGAGGATAAAACAACACTAGTATTTCTCCCTTGTAGTAATTCTAAACCCTAATTTCACCTCTCCTTTGTTGTCTTCGAGTTAGATTAGGGTTTTCTACATTTTTCCTTCAATTTTCAGCCATCTTCTAGCTTGATGTCTAGGGTTTATTGGCATCTTTCACCCTAAAGTGAATCTTTTCATCATTTATTACATTGTTGTTGTAATTTTCAGCCCTCAAGGCTTGATGTATTGCATCTTTAGGGTTGTTTTGTGCCATTTGCATTTCAACAATTGATTGTCTATTAAACCCTAGTTTAATTGATGATTTTCATCCATAGTTTATTGCATGATTACTTGTTTTATTTATGTTGTTGTAAATTGATATATTGTTGTAGATAATCATATTTAACACATGTTTTATAATAGCCATAGTTTTTCTCTTTATTTGTAGTATCAGTGGCATCTCTTTGACTTATTTTGACTTGGTAAACATTATTAATTGTCCAAGATACTTCACATATACAAATTTGGAAATTGCTTCATTTAACCACCTTGTACTTACCTTGATTACTTAACTTAGTTGTGGTATGTTTGAGTAACCAATAAAGGAGGTTGTGGTCCAAGATGCATTCTTTCTATAATATTCCCTGAGGTTTCTAGGGAAGCCTCCCTTGTGTTGGATACATGCTTCACTAAAACGAAAGAATTGTTTGCTAAGATGACAGTGCATTCAAGCAAGCTATTTTGGATAAGTTTTGGGAATTGTGTAGGAATGAATCGCACGACAATTTGGCTAAGGAGAAAAATGTGTGCAAAGCAGTTGGAACATTTTCGGGAGCATGCGCACAAAAGGCAGAAAGTAGTTAGGAGTTTTAGTACATTATGTCCACTTTGTAATCATATTGTAACAAGCTTAGCCCTGTAGTAAAGCTATAAATTGTAATGGGTTTTTTGGGTAGTCGAACCTTTTTTGAGTAGTTCAAAAGAAGAGTTCAACGAGTATTGGGAAGTTTTGGGGAGCTAGTGTGCATTGTATGTGTGAACGATTATGGCATGTGGAGGTAAAATTGATATACATGTTATGAGCACAGTGCACACCTGATGTAAGAACTGAACTTTATTAATGAATGAATAAGAAGCCAACTGTTGTGGACATAACCAAGTATGGGTTGAACCACGTTAAACCTTGTGTCTCAATGTGTTTCTTTTGTGTGTTGCATGATTAGTATAGATCTTCTTATTGTCTTTCCGCAATGATGATGAATGTTTAGTATTATGAGTATTTCATTGATATATGTTTCACACTTAAGGTAAAGATGAATGTTAAGTAAGGTAATGTTGTGAATAGATTATATTGCATGATAATTGAATGTTTAATGATGGAAACTACACACATGAACAATGCATAGTATGGTAATGCATAGTATGGTCTTGTTGAATGCCTCACTTCCCCTCATCACTGTAGAAACTTGGTTTATGCAGCCCCTCTAGATGCCTCAAGTGAGACTTCACTTTCTTGCAGGTGATGCCAAAAGGGTCAGTGTATAAGGGTTTTGTTGGTTTATTACCTCTTAACCTAGGGTCTTCCCACTACGTGCCAAGAAATGGTTCCATTGTCAGGATCAAGATCTTTAATTGAGGTGAATGTTTTGGAGGCTGACTAAGAAGGAGATCGCAAAATGGATAGAAAGGAAGGAACATGAATACATCAATCACTCCATCACCATAAAAACCCCTCAAGCATGATGTCAACCCTCGAAAGATGACGTTTTGCCTCTCCTAGGAAAATCGTTTGGGTGCTAGTGGTTGGATAATATCCTTCATGATGTGAAGTAAGCCTCCAAAGGCATCTCTATGTATTCAGTGTGCGGACCTACCACATCCAACATGTGGGCTCCTTTCCCCATGGAATCCCAAGCTAGGCTTGTTCTCCCAAAATTGGCCACCAAGCAAGGTATTGCAAAAGAAAAGGGTACACCCTCCATAGATATCAAGTCAAAGATATCATGAAAAGTGTAAACCACATCTAATAAGAAAGGAACCTAAACATGTGCATCAAAACTATGTCATCAAATAAAACAAAAGCTAAAAACCCTATACAATTAACTAAGTTTAAGTATGGGAGGGGTGTCATAAAGATCATATTGTGTAGACCAAGACCCTCAGGTAGGGGATGCTCCCAAGGACGGCCTTTCAAGGTTATGTAGTGGATGATGAGGTGGAAGGGGTTAAGACTTCATAGGCCGATGAGTTTCACGAAATACAAGGGATCGTATTATCTCATTCATGGGTGCCTTTGTAGAGGGTGTGTGGCACCTTCATTTGTGATGCAATTTTTCCAAGCCCGTCTTCTTGTGATTCATTATTTATTTCATTTTTTAAGAAACACTTTGAAGGCTACTATCCTGATGTGGTGTCCAGATAATGACAGTGTCATTAAAAAATACATCATGGAAATAAGAAGACGAGCTCGTGATGAGACCCCTTTTCTCTCAGTTGTGCAACCAAGAGCCACTACCCTTGCTTGGTGACGAGATGATGGTAATGTCATACAACTAAATACCCATTATCATGATCGGTTGGCTCATGATGAGACATCCCATGATCCAACTAACCCCCTAAGCATTCATTATCACTCAATTGTGTAGGTCCCCCTTTTATTACAGACAATTATTTCATTGATTTCTCGGGGATTCCTGGGTGAAGCATCTGGAAGGTTAATATCTAAGCTTTTATATTTTTAGCCAACAACAATCCCTCTGGGCCTTCAGTCCCTTATTCCCATGTAACGAGGTACATTCGCTTCTTGGGTCACTAAAGTCAAAGGGCCTATAAGAGGGAAACATTATGGAAATTTGATGAGCATAAAGTGGTATGTATGGTCAGGAATGGTACAATAACCCCTCAAAGGACCCCTAGTTGCAAACCTTCCCCAAAGGTTGGACGCTCACTAGGAAATATATGACACTCACCAAGGTGAAAAAGGGTCAAAAGCATAATGTCCAAGAAAATGTTCTATAATCAAAAGTAGCTTAAATACAACATGCTTGAATGACTTAAATATTAGGGTGATTACCTACCACAATACCTGACTTGTACCGCATAGAGCAAGACACACATGCCTTCCAAAAGCTGGCTAGTGTGGTGGATATGTCGAAAATGGATTAGAATGTGGTGATAGAGCAGGCTTATGTATGTGCAAGTGGACACTTCTAGTCATGTTGTCTCTCGACACTCCAAATCTGCAACCTGAGGGCCTCGAGACATCATTTCCTTAGTTATCCCACAAATTGGGGATAACATCTGGATCCTACTTAGGGACATGTGTTCATCATAGAGTGCATGAGAACCACAAAATCTTCTAGTAGACCTATTCCTAAACCAAAATAGAAAATCGTAAAATCCAGGGTGCTTCTATCACCCTTCATATATATATATATATATATACATATCAAAACCCAGACGAAAACTAATCTAGAAAACAAAATTTTAGAATTTTTTCAAAAATTTCTAAACTAAGCATGAAATCAATATGCAAGTAGAGAAAAATGAAATATGAAATGAAACTAATATGACAAATCAAGATGCAAATGTAAGGAAAGAAATATGATCTACCTACTTTTGAGCTCCAAATCTACCCAAGTAAATTAGAGTGCATTTATTGTCAACCCGGTGTTTGTAAAACTTAGAGGCACGTCCAAAGTATATGGATTTAGAGATAGTTTTTATCTTTAATGGAGATAAACCAAAAACCTATTCTAAGGCTGAGTATGAAAGAGATGCTAAGCTCCTATTCAGAAGTCATCTTCATAGATCTCATAACAGTAATCAGCGCTTGTTTTTCTAAAGAGTAAAAACAGTAAGCATTCAAGAGATGTTTGAACTAGTTCTAAGACCTATCAAATGTTAGAAGAACAAAACTCTTATTCGAGAGATGCATTCATTGTCTTCTTTCATTCATTCATTAACCACTATCATTAAATCAAATCAAAGTTCTGAAAGCATAAATAACTCAAAAAGCATTCAAAACTATCTTAATGCTTGAAGTCAAACTACACATTGAATTCTCATTCAAGAAATCATTCACAATATGAGTAAGGCTTGAAAACATTAAGCATGTAACTGAGCTATGAAATTC
>ML777804.1:21910-73694 GCA_009831015.1 Picea engelmannii | reverse complement strand
AAACCAAAAATGCTAAAATGTCTCCTAAATATCATGATTAGATCCACAATATCCTAGGAGGGTCGAATGCCTCCTTTAGATCCTCAATATATGGTCAAAATCCCACGAAATCCAAAACTGTCCAAGATTTAAGGCTGAAACAGAGCAATTTCTGTTGAAGTGGCCCTGTTTGACCAGCGTTGACCGGACATTTAGCAGTCTCAGATTTCGAATTTGATAGCTCATTCTCCATCCTTGTACATCTGGGAACACGACCCAAGTGTTAGATTTCTCCCAGGTGTCCTGCAAGTATACAAACCACGGAGCTTTTACGGGATTTGGTCAAATCCTGTAATTTCTGGTAAATTTCCAATTTTAATGCTAAAATTTAGAAAAATCAATTCTCAAGCTAAAGAATGACAAATATACCTTGCATAGGTTGTTTCATGGAAAATGTGGAATGAAATGAAGGCAAAATGGATAAATAAAGAGGCAAAAGTATGGTTTATAGAGCAAAATGGAAGCACAAAAATGGACTCAACACCTACTTACCTAGGACCTTGGGGCCCTAAAGATCAGGTGATGGGTGATGTCAGGTGAATTCATACAACCAATTCAACCAATTGATCATCTCATCAAAGTATATTCCCATGCGCTTAATCATGTAATACAATAAAGATAAGTCAAGAACATAATAATCATGAGTATAAATACACATATAATCGATCATGAAATAAAATGCATGGAGATGGATGGGGGGGAGGAAATCCTACTGGAAAGAGAAACCATTAGCCCGATCATCCTGCCTAAAAGTGTATCCACAAGCTTGATCAATCCATCTCTGGAGAGGGATACTACATGTAGATGACGGCTCATCTTCATCTTTACTCAGAAAATAATTTCTCCCTAAAGGCTAAGAAAGGATAAGAGGTCCCAAGAACACCTGTTGGTTTCCCATACAAGGGGAAATGGGATAAGCCACAACCTTATGTTTAGAGAAAAAATCCTCCCTTGGACTTAGGAAACGTCGCTTCTTTTTCTGCAAATATTCGCCCAAAATCTCAATATGAAAGTACTTCTAATTGGTAGTGTGGACCTTGGACTACTTTGGGCTAGTCACAACCTGGTGTCTATCAAAACCCAAGCACGATGGTTGAAGATACTTATAGAACAAATCTGCATCCTCAAAAGTGTATGTATCAAAAATGTGAAAAGGAAACGCCCCTTTGGTGGATTCACAAGGAAAGCTAGGGAAGAGGCTTTGGGATAGCTTTCCAAAGTGTCATTAGGGCTCGTAAGAGGATTCAAAATCCTCCCCGACAATGGTGCCAAAATGTTATCGCACAAGTTGTAGGTTGGGTAAATCTCGACCAAACTAACAATTGGTGACAACTTAGAGAGAACCTACCCATTGTCACCTTAGGCAGGTGTTCACGTCCTTTTAGAGGTGAGGTAGTCACCTCAAGGGGGGAATTTCGGTGACCTAAGGGGGATTGAGATGGAAAAAATGATGTATGAACGGATTCTCTTATAGTTCAAGTTGCTATATGGAAAAGGGAGCTTGGAAATGCTTCTTTAGGGTTACTTAAGGTTGCCAATGCTTTGAGTGACCTACCAAGAAAGAATACATGCCTGAGACACAAGGAAAACCAAGTATATGATGCAATATTTTAGGTGGACAAGCAATTTAAGATTGTTGTCCCTAGTTGAAGAAAACATCAATGGTATATATCAACATGTAAAAGATAATAAGTGCTAAAAGTCTAGTTGACTAAGCAAGAGACAAGCTAGTAAAGACTAGTTCAACTCAAGCATGAAAGAGAAAGACTTTAGCATAAAAGCAAGGCTGCAACAAAAAGCTTACTGCAGTGATATTTATTAGACTTATGTCTGTAGAAAAACAAGCATTATAACAGAAAACTCAGCCAATGAAAGTCACCTCAAACTAGCCTAACAAGTGTGTCTAGGTTAGTAGTTTATTAGGGGAAAGTCTTAGCAAGTCTCTAGGGTTAGTTTAGGAGTTATCTAGGGTTAAAGGGTTAGATTTTTGCAGTCGTAATGGTTGTATATTAGTTTTATTACAACAATAAATTTTAGTGGGTGAAATAGGACGCCTCAATGAGGCAAGATAGACTAGGTCTCAAATAACAATATCCAAGTGAAAGAACTTTGAAACTTCAACTTTTCATGTTTACCGATGCAACGACTAGTGCCTTTGATTAATGGGTTAATGGGGTCAAAAGTTAAAAACTAGAGCTACTACCTCCTTGTGGGTATAAATCCTCTTACTCCCCAAGCAAAGTAACCTATCTAGGGTTTTTAAATAAGGGTTGTGTATCCTTATACTTCTTTATAAAACCCTTGCAAACAATAATTCTATGCTTTAAAATTATGGTGGAGCTAAAGTAGGGGTGTAAGCACTTATACTCCCTACCTAGCCTTAGAAACAATCAACCTTGAGCTTGAATTACAAATGATAGCAACAAGTAAAATGTCTTACCAATCCAGATAACAACAAGATAAACCATAAGATGCCAAGATAAACCACCACAATATCTAGACAAGACCTCCAAGAGCTAGCGCATAATCATCATGTACTCCATAACCAAAGAAAGAACCATACCATAGCATGAGAGAACATAAAGCTTCAAGGTAGAGAAAATTTCAGTCCTTAGCTCTTCACAATGGGAGAGTTATGATCAAAATGAGATTTCACGATCTCTATTTATACAAAATGTCTATCATATAGTTTTTCCGCTTAAAAAAGGTAAAACATAAGATAAGGGGCCCACAACCCTTATCTTACCCCTCGCATCAAAATAATATTAAGCAATTCATCTTAAAATTCACTTTTACACAGAAGAAAACCCTAGAACAAGATGATGTCACCCCTTTAGGGGACGTTTTGGCACTTGGGCAAGCCGTTGGAGAAGATGTGGAAGTCTGTGGGTCATCTTGAGCCTCCTCATCATGGGATAAGCCTTCTCCATGCCTCATCTGATGAAAATATGCCAAGTTTCAATGTGCAATCACTCCATCGCCATAAAAACCCCTCAAGCACAATGTCAACCCTCAAAAGATAACGTTTTGCCTCTCCTAGGAAAATTATTTGGGTACTAGGGGTTGGATAAGATCCTTCATGATGTAAAGTAAGCCTCTAAAGGCATCTCTCTGTGATCCGATGTGTAGGCCTACCAAATCCAACCTGTGGGATCCTTTCCCCATGGAATCCCAAGCTAGGCTTGTTCTCCCAAAGTTGGTCATCAAGAAAGGTCCTGCAAAACAAAAGGGTACACCCTCCAAAGATATCAAGTGAAAGATATTATGACAAGTGTAAACCATATCTAATAATGAAGGAACCTAAACATGTTCATCAAAACCACCTCATCAAATTAAACAAAATCTCAAAACCCTATACAATTGACCAAATTTAAGTATGGGAGGGGTATCATAAAGATCCTATTAGGTAGACCAAGACCCTCAAGTAGGGGATGCTCCCAAGGATGACCTTTAAAGGTTATGTAGTGGATGATGAGGTGGAAGGGATTCAAACTTCATAGGATGATGATTTTCATGACATACAAGGGCTTGTATTATCTCATTCATGGGTGCCTTTGTAGAGGGTGTGTGGTGCCTTTGTTTGTGATGCACTTTTTCCAAGCCCATCATCTTTCCGTTCATTATTTATTTCATGTTTTAAGGAGCAATTTGAAGGCCACTATCACGGCATGGTGTCCAAATAATGACATTTTCATTCACAAATACCTCGCAGAAATGAGAAGGCTAACTCATGATGAGACCCCCTTTCACTCAGTTGTGCAATCGAGAGCCACTACCGTGGCTTGGTGATGAGATGATGCTAATGTCATACCGCTAAATACCCATGATCATGATAGGTTGGCTCGTGATGAGACCTCTCATCCTCCAACTAACCTCCTAAGCATTCATTATCATTCAATTTTGTAGGTCCTCATTTTCTTACAAAGAATCATTTCATTGATTTCTCAGGGATCCCTGGGTGAAGCATCTATAAGTTTAATATCTAGGATTTTCTCTTTTTATCCAACAAGAATCCCTCTGGGCCTTCAACCCCTTCTTCCCATGAAATGAGTTACATGCCCTTCTTGGATCACTAAATTCAAAGGGCCTAGAAGAGGGCAACATGATGGAAATGTGATGAGTGGACAGTGGTATGTATGGTCTGGAATGGTACAATAACCCCTCAAGGAACCCCTAGTTTCAAACCTTCCCCAAATGTTGGACACTCACTAGGAAATCTATGACACTCACTAAGGTGAAATAGGGTCAAAATCAAAATGTCCAAGCATGCGTTCTATAATCAAAAGTAGCTTAAATACAACATGCTTTAATGCCTTAAATATTAGGGTGATTACCTGCCACAATACTTGACTTGTACCACATGGAGCAAGACCCATCTGCCTTCCATAAGTTGTCTTGTGTGGTGGATGTTGCCACAATGGATCATAATTTGTTGATAGAGTGGGATTATGTACGTGCAAGTGGACACTACTAGTCATGTGTTCTCTCGACACTCCATATATGCAACCTGAGGGCCTCGAGACATCATCTCGTTAGTTATTCCACAAAATGGGGATACCAATCATCAAGAATAATATTTTTGCACCAGAAGACTGGATGGAAACATAATCTTTGTATAGTATACCCAAATTTTCTGCAACAGTAGAGGAGATATTGAACTGTTACAATGTGGTCGAAGAAGACCAAGAAAATTAATACCCCAAGAACTTTCAGATACCTGAGACTGAAGGGGAGCGCACAGTCGAACGACCAGAACTTGAATCCATGATATATGTGAATCCTTTGATTACGCACAAAGTAAATATTGGTACAGAAGACATGCCTAAGTTCTTTAATATAGGAGACTACTAGAGAAATGAGACAGTTGAGAAGATTGTCGACTTACTACACGAGTATCAGGACTTTTTCCCGACTACTTTCTTAGAGATGAAGAGCATTGCTGGAGAGTTAGGAGAAATGAGGATTCCATTGAAACCAGATGTCAATCCTGCACGACAAAGACCATACCAAATGAACCTGAAATACAAGCAGAAAGTAAAAGTAGACATAGACAGAATGTTATAAGCCGACATTATAGATCCTATTGAAGAATCAGAGTGGATTAACCCAATGGTAGTTCAAGATAAGAAGACATGAGGAATCAGGATATGCGTCGACCTAAGGAAGTTAAATGATGCATGTTTACATGATCCATTCCCTACCGCATTTACAAAATAAGTATTAGAGAATGTTGGGGGTCATTAAGCTTATTCTTTCATGGATGGATTCTCAGGATACCACTAGATCAGGATTGCACATGAAGAAAGACACAAGATCGCCTTTGAGATAGAATGGGTTCATTACCAGTACACAATGATGTCATTTGGGTTGAAGAATGTGTCTTCCATATTCTCTAGAGTAGTGGTAATTTTGAGTTTAATGTTAGATAAGTGTATCCAATACCATATCTCATTGAATTTAAAGAAATGCATCTTTTGTGCACCTTTTGGAATTTTTTTGGGCCATGTGGTGTATAAACAGGGATTGTTAATGGACCCTACAAAGATAGCTGTGATTTTTTATTCGCTACCACCATCTTCAGTGTGACAGTTGAGAGCTACGTTGGGTCATACTGGATATTATATAAAGTTTATTAAAGGATATGCACAGATTAAAAAACCTGTGGAGAATTTGTTGAAAAAGGAAGTTAAATTTTAGTGGAATGAGGAATTCCAGCAAGGTCTGGACACATTAAAGCAGAAGATAGTCATTGTGCCTATTTTTTTTTTTCCTAATTGGAGAAAAGAATTTCATGTACATGTGGATGCATCATTTATATCCTTAGGAGGAGTCTTAGCTCATCCAGGAGAAGGGGAGATAAATAATCCAATTGCCTTTGCAAGAAGGAAGTTATCATCCACAGAGAAGAATTATACTACGACAAAATGCAAAGGTTTGGAAATGTTGTACACTTTGTAGAATTATATTACTTGCTTGGATCCCACTTCAAAATGTATACCATTCTGCACCGAGATACCTAGTGAACAAGCTAGTGTTTGGGGGGAGGATATGCAGATGGTTATTTTTGTTCCAAGAATATGACTTTGAGGTCATTGTGAAACTAGGGAAATTCAATTCAGGACCAGATCACTTATTGTGCATACTATAAGGAGAGGATGTAGGGAATCTGGATGACAATTTACCAGATGCACACTTATTTGCAATCTATATGGTGGGTGACTATTTTTCATACTTAGTCAAGTTTTTAAGCACATGCATAGCTCCCTCAAATTTTATAGTGGCGCAGAAGAAGAGACTAGTAGTAAAGGTAGCAGACTACCAACTAAGAGCATAAAACCTATATAAGTTAGGTTCATACGGTATTATGTGACGTTGTGTATTAGAACATGAAAGAAACATGATATTGTTAGAGGTCCATGAAGGGGTGGCAGGAGGTCACTATTCAAACAAGGAAACAACCCAAAAGATATTATGTGTAGGTCTATGGTGGCCTACTTTGCACAAAGATGCCAAGGAATTTTGTCAAAGTTGTGATGTTTGTCAAAGAATCAGGAAGCCTTCTAGGAGAGATGAGATGCCATTAGTACCCCAAGTAATTCTACAAGCATTTTAAAAATGGGAAGTGGACTTTGTTGGATCGATTAATACACCAGCTAAGAGGTCAAGAACTCGATACATAATTACTACGACATACTACTTAACCAAATGGGTTGAAGTAGAGCCAATCAAAGAAATCAACGCGGAGACAGTTGCACAATTTCTGTTTGAAAATGTAGTTACATGGTTTGGATGCCCAAGGATACTTATGAGTGATCAGGGAAATCACTTTCTGAACATAATGATTGTTTCATTGACAAAGGAGTTTTGAATTCATCATCAGAAAAGCACACCATACCATCATCAGGCAAATGGCACAGTAGAATCCTTTAATAAGATCTTGTAGCATGAGCTGACAAAGGTGTCTAAAGTAAGTAGAGATGTTTGGGACTTGAATATTCCAGCAGTGTTATGGGCATACATGAATACGAACAAGAAGGTGATATGTCACACTCCATTTAGATTTATATGTGGACACGAGGTTGTTATGCCGATGGAATTTATAGTACCAAGCATGTGCATTGTTGCATTGACAGAACTTACAGAGGCATTCATAGTAAAAAAGAGACTGTCATACCTTATGGAATTAGAAGAAGATCGTTTTTTTGCAGGTTTCCATCAAAAAGTACATAAAGCGCATGAGAAAGATTGGCAAGATAAACACATCTACAAGAAGAAATTTCGAAAGGGAGACTTAGTGTTACTCTATGACAATAAGTTTCTAGATGCATTGGCTAGGACCTTATGTGATCATATATATGATAGATGTGGGTCTTTTTCAGTTAGAGAAACTGAATGGAGAAGATGTAGAAGGATTGGTTAACGATAGTCGACTGAAACTGTACAGGGACAGTCGGGCTTCCACGCACTAGTCTATGCGCACAATTTGTGTACCATAGAACTTGTACTATAAAGTAGCATAGATAAGAAGAAAAGTAGAAAAAGAAATAAAAGATTTAGAAATAAAAGACAGAAGGTTGAAAGGAAGCATAAAAGTATTAGTTCAAACAGTTCAACTAGAGAATGTCGCAATTCATAAGGAAGCACAAAATGTCACATAGATGCAGTGAACAAGGAGGACGTGTGTGCAAGAAGGAAGAAGGATTGTGACAGAGACGTATGAAGAAAGCGGGAAAATAATTTAATTTAATCCATGATAGGACATGCATTAAAGGACAAACATGCGGACAAAGTAGTGGTTATGTGTAGTCATAAATACAAATCGACAAGAGGATTTTGATAGACTAGAAGATATAACGTAGGATTCGTCGAAGGATATGAAGTTAATGAAACATTAAGGAATGTAATGAATGTTAAGGAAAGTGGATTAGACTTTAATTTTGGGTGTGAATGGGTTTAGAAACAGTTGGCGACGGGTGATTAAGGCAGTTGAAGACTCGACAGAAAGAAGTTATTGTTAATTGTGTTTTCATAGAGGGCAGTGCGAGTAGAGAGCCGAGAAAATACAGAAAGCCGAGCGAATATAGACAAAACTAAAGCAGTGAGTTGCAGATAAAAGTTGCATAGGACTATGGCACCACCCAAAGCAATAGTGGCATCAACATCAACACCTAAGAAACAACGTAGTAAGTCGTCGGTAGTAATGGTATAGGAAGAAAATATAAGAGTGTCCTTGTCAGAGATGAATCCGAGAAATTTTCCAAGGGATTATGTACCACCAAGGAACCCATCAATAAAGTTGGTACACCTACAGAAGGAAGTGAAGTGTCCTCTCATGGAGCCAAAAATTCCACCAAGAGTAATAGTCCAAGGAGACATGTTAGGTGCAGTGTTGAGTCTGAGGTTTGTGGATCATAAATTTTCAGACGAGAAGAATTTTCCAAACTTAGCCTCAAGCAAATATTTGAGGACATTCATCGATCTAGAGAGGATGTTTATCAGAGTTGAGCCGCAGACATGGGCAACAAGATTGGAGAAATCAAGAATCATGAACTTGCTACAAATCCCGCATTTTGGTAGGAGCAACAAGATAAATTCATGTGTGAATATGTTGCTAAGTTGCGTCCACAGAAGATATTTATGGATGGAAAGACCAATGTCCATTGATTTAGAGCTAATCATGCGGATAGCAGGGTTGTCGATGGTAGGGGAGGACCCAATGCTACTATTTTCAGACAATTTGAATGAAAAAGTGTTGTCAGAGAGGATAAGGGAGAAGTTTGGGATGTTCATAGCAATGCGCAAAATCAATGTAACAAATATCAATGATGATTGTTCAAGTTTGCAATGCATGTATTATATTGAAAATTATTGATAAAGTGTCACAGAGATCAATTTCCCGCAGGAGTGATAGTCGCGGTACAAAAGTGTGTCGAAGGTGTACAGATGAGATGTGTGACATTCCTAGTCAACTAGTTCTAGATAGAATGCAAATAAGCATAAGACAGAGGTATGGAATTCCCCTACACATGGTTGCTAATATTAATTCCATCAGTGGCTTGGAGGGAGCTAGAGGACTCGCAGTTTTTGTCAGTGACAAATAAGGCATGCTTGGAAATGAGGTACGCGAACTTGTGGCACACTGCGCACAAGGGAAGACAATTGGAAAACAATATTTACTTCTACATATACAAGGAAATGATTTGGACAAGCATTTAGAGTACACCACGCATACCACCACAGGTGGTCTAAGAATACAAGCTAGTTGCAATTTAAGGCATGGAACCATCACATGTATGTGCAAGTGAAAAAAGACCCAAGTAAAGAATGGCTTCCCACATTATAGGTTAACTGAGGAAGATATGGGACATATTATGGAAGGTTGGGATGACGATTGGAAGATCCCAACAACAAATATAGAGCAGTCGGAGAAACAAAACCTGGAATTACAAGACATAGATGATGATGAATAAGAAGGAGAAGAACATGAAAAAGGAAATGGTGCAGGAGGAACAAGACAGAAGACAGTCTCGTGCATGGGAGAGAAGAGAAAAGAAATAGATACAGAGACAATAGTTCCACAACAAAAGAAAAGGAAAGCTACAAAATAAATAACTGTGCAAGCCCTTACAAAAGATGACTTGGAAAGGATTGCAGACCAAGTTAAGGAAGCAATAGATGAAGCCTTTGTGTGTGTGACACATCAACAAGAAGAAAGACATTCATATATGAACACACAGATTGTTGCACTGTGACAAATTTTGGAAACAACGAGACTAACACCATTTCACACTAGAGAAAATGTACAGAAAGAAAAAACAACGTAGACTACAGAAGCATAGTCGACGACATCCCAACTAGTTGCAAAATCAGGTGAAAATTAGGTAGTGAAGATAGGGATAGGGGCCTTGGAGTTCCCCACATCAAATCTGAAGGAGAAAGTAAATACACTAAGTCATATTGACTTAGTGGTATCTTAGTTTCCTATAGATATTTTGTATGGGTTTCAATCGAACATGACATAGGAAATTCAAGTGCATACAGCATTGACATCGTTGGAGCTGACAAATTTTTTTTTAGAAAAGGACATGTTGCAAGCATAATACAATAAACTCAGGAAAGAGCGGGATGAGGCAACACAAAAGGAAGAGAGATTCAAACAGGTGGTTGAGGGGGTGTATAAAATTATTCCAGAAGTGATAAGGGAGGAAGACACCCCATTGGAGGAACATGTGACAAAGCTGAGAGAAGCCATCCAAGGATTTCAAACAAAGATCATTGACTTAGAGGCATGATAGATACCAAGCACTCCCCCGAAGAAAAGGAAGAAACACGAAAAGATGGCCACCAAAATCATAGAGAACATCAAGAGTATGGAAGTAGAATGTACTAAGTTGTATGCAGAAAGCACAAGAGTTTGGATGCAACTGGATGAAGACGTGGAGCTGCAAAATATCGGACAAAAGATACATGTTGCACAGGATAAGGCAAAAAAGTTTAAAGAAGGAATGATTACATTAACACCAGCATGTTAAATTTGGCAGCATCAACAGTCATTCTCCAATGAGAGGCCATATGGGCCACCCTAAGGCTAGCCAAGGAGATTTGGAGAATCAACCAGTCTTGTGAGGTATTGACAAAAGCTAGGGGGAACGTAAAACCTCTGTGAGTCAAACCAAAAGTCAGGACGAACGAGATGCTATGTGAGTCTAATGCAAAAGATAGGGGGAACGCACAACCTCTGTGAGCATAGATAGTTTAGTGCAAAAGTCAGGGGGGATGTACAACCTCTGTGAGCATAGATAGACTAGTGCAAAATTCAGGGGGAACATACAACCTCTGTGAGCCTAGTCAAACCTTGTGAGCCATGAGAAAAAGTCAAGGAATCTAGCAAAAGTTAGGTTGAATATAAAATTCCTATGAGCTAGAAACAAACGATATTCCTTATATTTCAAATGATGTAACTGTATTGATCTAGTGTGTTGCCACGTGTAAACATTATCCACCATGAAGAGAATTTTGAATTGCCTTGTCAAGAGTTGTAACTAAAGTCTTGAGTCTAGTCTATGTTAGAACTAAAGTGTAATGTTGAGTTGAAACTAAAGTCTTGAGTGATTTCCAGTAAAAGAACAGAAAAGATGCAATGGAAAATACAAACGTTACATAGAGATTTTTCCCCTGGAAACCCAAACTGGGAAAACCAACATATTTTATATTCATTCATAATGATACATTGTTTACAATACAATATACATATAGGAGCTAACGACATCCAAAACCCTAACCTAATGACCTGGATTAGTCAACAACCCTAATTCCTTAACCTGGAATAGAAAACCATCAGCAAAAACCATGTGTCGAAAAACCGCCCAAAAATGTGACACGTTTCCCAAGGCAAAAAAAAATATTTTCGGGGGCGCTTCCCCCTGCACCCCCCAAGGGGGGGGCCTAGCAGCCCCCCCTCAAACCCCCCTGCTCGCTCAAAGAAACACATACACTACTACTCGTGCAAATAATATAACACATACCCAAAAACAAGGTCTATACCACCCCTTACATGTACCCACTTGACCTTGGGAAAGCATTTCCATGGATTTTGTGGGAGGTTTACCAACAACTAGGAAGGGACATGACTATCTATGTGTGGTATTTGATAGGTTCAACCAGATGTGAATTCTCATGCCTTGTAAAAATACCATCAAAGTACAAGAAGCAACAAACATGTTCTTTGAACATGTCTAGGTGCACATTGGGATACCAAGGAGTATCATCTCAGTAAGGGATACCATATTTCTCAGTACATTTTGGACTACATTGTGGGAGAATATGGAAACTAAGTTGAATATATCTACAACATTCCATCCACAGACAAATGGGAAAACAAAAGTAGTCAATAGGAATTTGGTGCAACTTTTGAGGGGTTATGATCAGAAGCATCCAAAGACTTGGGATGGAAATTTGATCTACATACATCACTCTTATAATAGAGTAGTCGACACTTCTATTGGTAAGTCACCTTTTTAAACTTGCTTTGGATATTTTCCACCTTCACCCTTGGACATTGTATATGGACAAGAAGGAGGAGTGAGGGAGGACCTCACAAGAGATGCATTGAGAGTGAAAACATTTGTTGAAAAGATTAGGCAAATCCATTTGCAAGTACATGAGACGTTGAAGAAGTCCCGAGAAAAACACAATGCCATACATGATCAACACAAAACTAAGAAGTCATTCAAAGTGGGAGACGGGGTTTGGTTACACCTGAACAAGGAAAGACTATAGGGTCTTGGTAAGTAGATTAAGGCTTTGTGGTATGGACCTTTTGAAATATTGGAGAAGGTAGGAGTTAACACTTACAGAATCAATCCACCCCCATACATGCACTTTTACTCAGTAGTGAATGTGGAGAATCTCAAACTCTACAAGTTTTCCATGTTGGATCAGGAGGAGGAGCAGTTCATACCTTCCATAGAGGACTTAGCATCAAAATCTTAAGTAGAGTTGGTAGAAGACACAATTTTGTAGAAGCAGTCTAGAGCTACAAGACAGGGGCAACATGACCTTTGACAAATCGGGTTGAAAGGGAAACTTCCGGGAAAAGAAAAGTGGTACTCCAGGGAGAAGGTAGAGGAAAAATTTCCTCACCTCATTCAACAAATCTCTTGGGGACCAAAAGCCTCCCTAAATGGGGAGGTATGATCTAGACTAGATCATTATATTATTTTTCATCTATCTTGATGCTTTCATAGTGGAAAAAACTGGAGGAATCAACTTGCAAGGTCATTTTAGTGTCAGGTCCCAGGTCAAGTGGGATATCCATAACAGTTTACATATCAACCCCATCCCAAAAATAGTCATTGAAGGTTGCTCAATGATGAATGTGTCCATGTCATATGTAAGTGGTCATATGAGAAAAGCTATGTAGAAATCAATCCCACAATTGCTTATAACATTTAAATACTATTTTTAATAAGTTCCCTCCCCACCATGGTATGTTTACTTATAAATTGATGATCTTAAGGAAGAACATGAAGACAACCCATCATAATTATGATGTGTGACATCATCCTTGTGCCATCTCATGGATTTAAGAGGATGACCTCATGAAAGAACTTGAGGGTCAAGGCACATGAGGACCCACGACATTTATGAAATATTGCTTTAATAATTGGCATATCATGTGGTTAGCTCCAAAGTATTGTTTAAAGTGCATGAAGGGGCTGGCCCATTAAAATAATACTTTATTTGCCTCCACATATGTGCCATGGTCTTGGTTGAAGGTGCAAAAAGGGGGTGGCCCCATCAAAATAATAGTAAAATTGTCCCCACATATGTACCAATGAGAAGTATACTTTATAAAGGTTTTGTACCATGAGAACATAAGTGGTATATCCTAGTAAACCCCACCAAAGCCAAATTCATAATAAAAGACGACCATGAGATGTATTGTAACGTCTCCATTATAATCCCCATTTTAATTATTGCTTAATGTAGATATAGTGCGGGGCCATGACCAAGCAATGTGTATGCGAATTGTATTTACAAGTTTTAATAATAAAGTGTGATGTCAGCTGCTAAGTGGACATGGATAGAGATGGGGGCTGATTAATCCACAAGAGAGGGGGGTTGGGGGTTCTAAGAGAATGTGTAAGAGGGGTCCAAGGGGAAATTACCCATGTCTATTAATTCAACATACTTCCCAAAATTACTATTGGTATATGAACCTTCTAATTTGTTGTTGAGTGTTCCCAAAGCCAAACATTGAATACATGTAAGAGGGTGGATGTGAGAAGTCACATCCCATAGTTATTAGAAGCATGGGGGTTGAGTACAATCAACTTGGGGAAGTGTGTGAGTCAAGCAAGCAAACCAAAGGAGAAGAAATTTGTATGGGGAACGACATCAATTTTAGACAATCAAGTTTTTGGCATGAACAACAAGTAGAGAGCAGAAAATAAGAGCTTAGATATGGAGACACCATAGATGGAGAATTATGGAGCACATTTGGAGCGGAATATTGAAGAGCCATGTTGTTAGGACTTAAGATTGAACTCTTTTGTGAGTTGCACTATAACAACAAGTGATTGATGTTGTTTATTTTGGTAGTTTTCCTAGTAGTGAACTCCCTTGAGTTTTCCAGCAAAGAGATTCTTGGTTACCTATGCCAGAGAGACCTTGATAAATGAATGAGAGACCTGAGGGACTAAGATCAGTGAATGGGTACATTCCTTGGGTTGGGTAGGTCAAGAGGAAGAGAGATGGTGGAAAATTAGGATAGTTATAGGAGAATACCATTGGGATGTGGGATTTTTGAGCTATGAGTGGATAGTGAGAGACCAACCTCTTTTGTGGATTGCTAGCCCTAGCTCAGGGGTGATTTGATGTTGAGATTTGGAAAAACAAGTCTATGTATGGGTGGAATGTCCATCCCAAGCAACTGGTTGCACTACTAAATTAAAAGATAAGTGTTTTATCTATTTTCTTTCTTGCATTATGAGTTTTAATTGTTGTGCATGAACTCTGTGTATGGGACTAATTTATACGATGTTGTAATAAGTTATTAGTTGCATTCATGTGTGATTTTATCATGTTGTAGATGCATTTAATTGATGATATCAGATAATAGTTAATTCTACGTGTAAATCATAGCTTGTAAGCCACATGAAATTAATTAGCAGAAAATTTCATTTTTATACGTAATTCTGCATAGTAATGATCCTCGGTTCAGCCGGGGGTTGTTACAGATTGGTATCAGAGCTTCTGGTTCAACATTGTACCTGTATGGTCCAAGAAACAGTGTGAATTTGGGTAAAATTCGTTGTTATGGATTTTGCTCTGTGACAAATTTGGGGAAAATGGAGAAAATCATAGCGAAATCCCGAAATTTGTGAGCAAAATTTGAGTTTAAATGCCTCAAAACTGTCTAAGAGGTTTAATGGAGTCAATCTACAAAGTTGTAGAGTCAAAATTTGACCTAGAAGATTGAAAATCGTGTTTTAATGGTCGTTGTAGAATTGAGCAGAGTTCTATGAATTGACGACCAAGATCATGTTTGATTTCAAGATCAACAATCCATATTCATTTTAAAAATTTAAAAACTTATAAGGTTTTCCAAGGTTGGCAAGGTCAAGGAAATCAATGGCTAAGATTTATTTTCGACAGTTGGGAAAATGAGACATATTGATGGTCTGGATTCATTTTCGGCCATTGGGAGGTTGGAGCAGATCAATGGTCAAGATCATTTTGAATGTTAGATTGATGGTCCAAATTCATCTGGGATTTGGTCGAAAATTTCTAAGTGTTGGAGTTGGCTAAGAGAATTCGTTGATGGTTGATGGTCGGGTTGGTTGAATTGGAAAAGTTTTTAGTCACCAACAAAAAATGTCCATGACCAATGGTCGGGTCAACAAATTTGGCGAAGTGTTTGTTCACCAACATAATTCGTTGATGGTCGAGTTGGTCGAATTGACGAAGTTTTTGTTCGTCAATAGTCGATGGTCGGGTCGACCGAATTGGTGAGGTGTTTGGGGTCATATAAGGGAAAATGTCGATAATCAATGAAGAAATGAGGAGAATGATGTGTCATTCCACTTCAACATCCATGTGTCATGCCATGTCATCCAAGTTGACACCTCAGGATGATGTGTCAAGCCATGTTAGCATCCATGTGTCATGCCACATCAACATAGTTTCCACGGCACCCAAAAAATGGTCAATGATCGAGTCATATGAATTGGTAAGGAGTTTCATTCACCAATGAAAATTCTTGACAATCAATGATCAGGTTGGACGGTTTAGTGATGTCTTGCAAATTGGTTGTCAAGGAAAAGGGTTGATATTCGACGGTTGGGTCGACAGTTTTGGAAAAGTGTTGTGTTCTCCCAAATAAGAACATCGATCGTCGATAGATTTCAGATCAAAGAATGATATTTCATCTAATTTGAGATCGACGGATCTAATTTAAAGGCTATTAGAAGAGTAAAACAATCAATTTTCCATGAAATTTTCAAGTGTTTGAAGGTCTTAAACTTGCGGGGCAATTTTGAGGCCCTAAACGATGTTTTTAGGCAATCCAAATCCATAAGAAAAAGATTGTACCACCTTCGGTACACTTTTTCTTTGTAGCTTAAATAAAAGAACTCAAAGAGAGCTATCCAATGAGCTACTCCAGGCACAAATAAGAGCTTGTATGAGAAAGTTACAATTGAAACAATTAAGGTAAAAATTCGGCACTGATTTACTTCTAGAGGGCATAACTCCTTGCTTAGAAGTTTGTTTGGGGCACAAAAGCAGTCTATGGAAATATTATGAACCATAGAAGACAACCATTGAACCAAATTTGGAATCTGGTTATGTGGAAATGTGCAGGAAGAGAAAGAAGATACCTATAGCATACAGGGATAAAATGAGAAAATAGTATAAACTTCTCCAGACCATAATTTTAAGCTCGAAGCTCGGATTTGAGAAAACAAATAGTCAATGGAAAGGTATTAAGGAGTAGAAGACATATTTCAACTCAGAATTTTGAATTGGGCACTAAAATTTTATAAACATGCAATAAAGTAAATTATGTAGCAGTAAGTGAGTGGAAATTGCACCTTGTGAATGTTGCAACTTTTTGCTGAGAACTTAGATTGAGGCATGAGTACAACCATTGGAGAGTTGTTTCAGAGAGGAATATGTTTAAGGAATCATATTTTGACTTAGTGTATTGTGTTATTTTTAAGTTGAGATGAAGAATAACATGCATTCTAATTAATGAAATGTTTTACAGTATGCGCGTGCTAACAATAATTATTACATGCACATTTCTTACAGAATTAGAGGTATAAGAAAAAAAAATTGGTTCTTTTATGAAGACCAGAGTTATGGAAGATGCCCATGGGTCTTACAACCATGAGGAGGAGGTCATAGGTTTGCATAGAAGCATGGGAAATGCTAAGACAGAGTCTAATGGAAGAAGAGGCAGGTAGGAGCCTGTAACTACGAGAAGCCTGCATATAGAAGTGTTGAGTTGTAGGGTCGATAATGAAAGGGTTATGAAGGCTTAGGAAGAGATACTTCAGAGTCTAAATATGTTGCATAAGCAATTTAATAAAGACTCTGGCATGAAGCAAGAAGCTAGTGCTAGACAAGTGATAGCATATAAATCCCATAGCAAAAGGAATTATCATAGGAATGATAGACAGTCAAGAAGCATGAGCATGCACCATCATTCTCCAAGGCAATCCAATAGAAGAACTCATGCAAGTTTAGGGCCAAGGAGGAACCCAAGTGTGTCTCCTATCAAGAGACTCATAAGAAGGCCCAAGATAGACATCTTGCAAGGTGAACTTAGGAAAATCAAGCCACCAAATTTCAATGGTGAGCATAGGAAAGGATAAGAGGCCAAGGCCCGACTGTTGGAAATTAAGAAATATTTCCATTCGCATGATTACCCCTCAAGGGTAGAAGCTAGAATTGCAACCTACCACTTGCAAGGAAAGGCATCCATGTGTTGGGATCAACTTAAGTAAGTCAAACACCTTGATGAGAAGAATATCTCATGGAGGCAGTTCAAAGGATATTTCCAAGAGAAATATATGTTTGAGCATTACTACTAAATGAAGATGAAAGAGTTCTTTGAACTCAAGTTGGGAAGCATGACAACGGATGAGTACGAGAAGAGGTTCTTTCAATTGTTGAAGTATGTGGACTTCATAAAGGATGAGAAGGTCAAAATCCAAATATTTTTTAGTGGGTTTCCCTCTTTCTATACTGACAAGACACACTATGATAACCCACATACTTTGGAGGAAGCCATAAGGAGATAAAAGAATCTCTATGAGTAGAGTAGAGGAAGGCCAATCTTCCAAAAGACTTGGAATGACAAGATGAAGTGTAAGAAGGAGAAAATGCATAAAGGCTTTAAACCACCCTATTTAGAAATAACTCCCAAGCAAATCAACAAGGGCAATCAACCCAAGATGAACATAAGACATTAGATTCGTTTGGGAAAAGGCCAAGGCAACAACCTATACAATGTTGGGGATGTGAGGGAAATAACTTGTATAGGGATTTCCCTCACAAAGGAGAAAGAATGAGGATTGTTCACAACATTTAGGAGGCTGAAATAGTTGAAGACATGGAATAAAACATGCCAAGGATTTATGCAGCCTTGGACAAAAAGCAAGCAAAATATCAATCCCCCATGATTGAAGTGGAAGCTAAGATTGATAACCAACAAATATAAATTTTAATTGATTATGGAGCTAGCCATAGTTACATAATATCTAACATTGTTGAAATATTTTACTTGCAAAGGAGTAAGCACAAGGAATCTTGGATAGTTCAATTACCCATCGGGGCTAAGAGGAAAATCAACGAGTGGGTTAAATATTGTCTGATAGACATGAATGGATTCAGCATGAAGGTATATGTGAACATCATACCATTGGGTTCATGTGATTGTCTAATTGGCATGGATTGGTTAGAAAAACACCATGTTGTCCTAGACTGTTACAACAAGACAATCACATGTCTTAATGAATAAGGGTAGTAGGGCACGGTTCAAGGCATTCCAAGAGTTGTAGTTGTAAGAGAAATGTGACCTATGTAGTTGAAAAAGAGTTTCACGAAGAGATGTCATATTTTTGTAGCCCATATGGAAGAGGCATCCAAAGATAAAATGGAAATTATTGAAGACCATCCAATATTGAGAGATTTTGAAGATGTTTTTGAGGAAATCCCATGGTTGTTGCCGAAGAGAGACATTGATTTGTTTATTGATTTGGTGCTAGGAGTTGCCCTAGTGTCCAAGACACCTTACATAATGGGCACACCATAATTGATAGAGTTGCAGATGCAACTTGAAGAGCTTTTGAAGAAGGGGTATATATGCCCAAGTGTGTCACCTTGGGGAGCCCCGGTTCTTTTTGTAAAGAAGAAGGATGGGACCTTAAGGTTATTTATTGATTTCAGATAGACTTCAGACAACTGAATAAGGTGAATATAATGAACAAACATCATTTTCCAAGGATTGATGATCTATTTGATCAGTTGAAAAAGTGCAAGAATATTTTCCAAGATTGACTTGAGATTGGGTTATCATCAAGTGAGGATAAAGGAAGATGATATCGACAAGACAAAATTTAGGACAAGATATGGGCATTACGAATTTGTAGTAGTTCTATTTGGGCTATCAAATGCACCAACAATTTTCATGTGCCTGATCAATGGAGTGTTCAGGGAGTGCCTGGACGCATTTGTGATTGTTTTCTTAGATGATATTCTCATCTACTCAAAGATAGAAGAAGAGCATGAGCAACATTTGAGAATGGTGTTGCAAATCTTAAGAGAGCATGGATTGCATGCTAAACTAAGTAAGTGCATCTTTTATCAAAAGAATATTCACTACTTGGGGCATATAATTTCCACAAAAGGGATAAGAGTTGATCCCGAGAAAATAGAGGCCATTAGAGGATGGTCAACACCTAAGAATGTGATAGAGGTCGGATCATTCATAGGTCTTGCAAGTTATTACCGAAGATTCATAAAAGGATTCTCAAAGATTGCAAGCCCAATCACTTCTTTGCAAAACAAGGGAGTGAAATTTGAATGGACTCCAAAATGTGAAGAAAACTTTCAATAGTCGAAAGACATTTTGACAAGTGCACCAATCTTGACGATTGTAGATCCAGATGAAGATTTTGTTGTGTGCATTGATGCATGCAAGGAAGGGCTTGATAGAGTCCTCACACAAAAAGATCATGTGGTATGTTACGAGTCTAGAAAATTAAAAGAGCATGAGAGGAATTATGTTACACATGACTTGGAATTAGCAACAATTGTACATGCATTAAAAATGTGGAGACATTACCTCATGAGGAGAAAAATTGAGCTAAGGACAAACCACTGTGGTCTAAAACATTTGTTTGGCCAACCCATATTAAATCCCAAACAAACTAAATGACTTGAACTTCTGAGTGAATATGACTTTGAAATTAAGCACATCAAAGGCAAAGAAAATCAAGTGGTCGATGCACTTAGAAAGAGAGCACATGAGAAGCATATTGGAACCATAAGCATGTATATGACAAATATGAAAGATAAAATTATTGCAACAACAAATTCAGATCAACATTATCTGAAAATAAAAGAAACAATACAACAAGACAATTTACAACATAAATTTAATTATTATGAGCTTAAAGAAGATGGAATTCTCATGTATAGAGGAAAAACATATGTGTCAAATTCTAATGAGTTTAAAATACAATAATGAGAAAAATGCACAATGTGCCACATGCTAGGCACCCATGAAAACAATTATGGCTATAAGAAGCCAATATTTTTGACCCAGAATGAAGAAAGCAGTGGCTAATTACATAGCTAGATGTCTAAAGTGCTAGAAGGTGAAGAATGAACATATACATCCAATGGGCTTGCTACAGCCAATGCCCATTCCAGAATGGAAGTGGGAAGTAGTTATAGTTGATTTTATTACAAAGTTGCCCAGAACAATGAAGTAGCATGATTCCATCATGGTAGTGGTGGATAAATTAACTAAGGAAACACATTTTATTCCAGTGAAGACTACACAAAAGACAACACATATTGTAGAAATCTACATGAAGGAAGTTATCAGGCTACATGGAGTGCCTGAGGAAATTGTTTCAGACAAAAACCCAAAGTTCACATCCAATTTCTTGAAAGATTTGTTCAAAGGCTTTGGGACAAATCTAAATCTTAGTACAACGTATCAACTGTAATCAAATGGGAAAATAGAGAGGACTAACTGAATAATTGAGGACATGCTCATAATGTATGTGATGGACCAACCATCAAAGTGGGAAGATTATATGCACTTAGTAAAATTTTCTTACAATAATGGGTATCAGGGCTCATTAAAAATGAGCTCATTTGAAGCATTGTATGATAGAAAGTTTAACACACCAATAAGTTGGGATAATCCAATAGACAAAGCAATTATTGGGCTATATTTGTTGAAGGAAATGGAAGAGCAAATGACAAAGATCAAGCAAAATTTAAACGTTGCCCAGGATAGGCAGAAAAGTTATGCATATAAGAATAGTGTTTTCAGAGATTTTAAAGTGGGCGATTATGTGTTTTTAAAAATGAAGGCAAAGAGAAGTTTCCTAAGATTAGGAAGCTTCCCAAAGTTGGTAGCAAGATCTTGTGGACCTTTTAAAATCTTAGAAAAGATAGGGCCAGTTGCATACATGCTAGCATTGCTTGCATCCATGAGACTGCATAATGTATTTCATGTGTCATCATTAAAGAAATATGTGCTTGACCTTAACCACATAATTGATTGGACTGTGATCCAGGTGGAACACGAAGGAAATTTTTGGGTGTAACTAGTACGCATCCTGGACTGGAAAGTCAAAGTGATAAGAAACAAAGCCATAGGGATAGTAAAGGTTCAATGGACCTACTACAGTCCTGAAGATGCAACATGGGAGCACGAAGAAAACATGTTGGAGGAATATCCACAAATTTTTGTCTATTTTGAAAAAAACAGAATGCAAGACTCCATTTTGAGTAGCTAGAGTTCCAAAACCACATCTCAGAGTCCTAGCCAACCTATGCCAGGGGCCTTGATAAAATAATGGTACAACCTAATGGAATGAGAGCAGTGAAGGGGGCACATTCCTTGGGTTAGCGGGTTGAGAAGAATAAGAGATTTTGGTTGGAACTGCTGCCAGAGTTGTAAAATTGCAGAATTTTATTTCTTAGAGTATTGTGATGTAAATTTGTATATGTATGTATATCAACATAATGTGCATCGAGGATGATGCACAATTGTAGGGGAGAGGGAATGTAACGTAACGTCCTCAATATAATCCCCATTTTAATTAATGCTTAATGTAGATATAATGTGAGGCCATGGCCAAGCAATGTATATGCGAATTGTATTTCTAAGTTTTAATAATAAAATGTGATGCCAATTGCTAAGGGGACATGGATAGAGATGGGAGCTAATTAATCCACAAGAGGGGGGGGCTGGATTCTAAGAGAATGTCTAAGATGGGTCTAAGGGGGAATTACCCATGTCTATTAATTCAACCCACTTCTTAAAATTACTATTGGTATATGAACCGTCTAATTTGTTGTGAAGTGTTCCCAAAGCCAATCATTGAATACATGTAAGAGGGTGGGGGTGAAAAGTCACATCCCATAGTTATTGGGAGCATGGGGGTTGAGTACGATCAACTTGTGGAAGTGTGTGAGTCAAGCAAGCAAGCTGAAGGAAAATAAATTCATATGGGCAGTGACAATAGTTTTAGACAGTTAAGTTTTTGGCATGAACAACAAGTAGAGAGTAGAAAATAAGAGCTTAGAGTTGGAACAACCATGGAGGGAAAATTGTGGAGCATATTTGGAGCAGAAGATAGAAGATCCAGGTTGTCATGCCTGAAGAGTGAACTCTTGTGTGAGTTGCACTATAACAACAAGTGATTGTTTTTGTTTTTCCTGGTAGTTTTCCTAGTAGTGAGCTCCCTTGAGTTTCCCAATAGAGACATTCCTGGTTACATGTGTCGGAGAGACCCTGATAAATGAATGGGATGTCCAAGGGACTGAGATTAGTGAAGTGGTACATTCCTTGGGTTCGACAGGTCGAGAGGAAGAGAGCTGGTGGAAAACTAGGATAGTTGTAGGAGAATACTAGTGGGTTGTGGGATTTATGAGCTGTGAGTGGACAATGAGAGACCACACTCTTTTATGGATTTGTAACCCCAACTTGGGGGTGAATTTATGTTGAGATTTGGAATAACAAGTCTATGTTTGGGTAGAACATATGTCCCAAGTAGATGGTTGCACAACTAAATTAAGAGATAAGTGTTTTATTTTTTTTCATTTTTGCAGTATGAGTTTTAACTATTGTGCATGAGACTAATTTATACGCTACTGTAATAATTTATTAGTTACATTCATGTGTGATTTTACCATGTTGTAGATGCATTTAATTGATGATATCAAATAATAGTTAAATTTGTGTGTAAATTGTAGCTTGTAAGCTATAGGAAATTAGTTAGCAGAAAATTTCATTTTTATGTGTAATTCCACATAGTAATGATCCTCAATTCAGATGGGGGTTGTTACATGTATGAGTGTTAGTGATCCAAATGGATTTCGGTGGCCTCCCACCTATTCCAACCGGTTCATTTTGGCAGTTTTCCAGTTTGACAGTTTTTTTCCTAGTTTTCGGGTCCCTGACTTGCGGGGTTGTTTTGAGGCCCTAAACAACATTTTTAGGGCTCACCACAATAAAAAATGATCTTTGATAAATAGCAAGAAAATGTGTAGTACTCGGATAGACCTTTCCAACGAGCTATCATGCGCCTAAAAAGAAGATCGTATGCAAAAGTTACGACCCCGGGAAGTTGATGTACTAACTTAACCAAACGAGGCCCACATGACCTTTGGCACTTCATCTCCCACTGTTAGGTTTTTTGGATGTCTAGGGTTTTTGACATTCCTGTTTATTGTAAAAAAAAAGGCCTTCAGAGCCTCATTGTAATTATCATCTTGCGAATGAGCACAACCGTCACATCTCTTCTCAGAGATAAGTCACCACCATTCCAACAAGCTTGTTTTCCGCTGCATAGAAAACAAGTTTCAACTTATTTCCTTATTGAATAGAAAACCAATTTTACTGTATCTATGTTATTCTGTGTTAAGCATATTTTAATAATCTGTATTCATTTCATTCTTCTCATAAAATCTGGATTAGTGGTATCAGAGCAGTCTGATCCTTGTAGTCTTAATGCATGTCCCTGACGAGGTCAGGGTACAAAGAATTAGGTCTCGAGCTTGTTTCTCTTAAGGACAAAAGCTCTCGCACACCCAAACGACCTCTCATGGGAAGAGAAAAGAAAGATGACGGGACATGAGATCCTTTCAAAATGTTGCTTGAGGAAGCCCTCACGCAACAGAGGAACGAGATGATGGATAATTTCGCGCAAATCCTTCAGCGTCTACCAACATGTGACACATCTTCCTTGAGCACAGGGACCGCCCCCTTCAAGGTACAAATCAACTTCGATATTCCTATATTTGAAGGTCAGATAGATGCAAATGTTGTAGACAAGTGGTTGAATCTACTAGAAGGGTATTTTTATGTCCATAACTTTTCAAATAGAGAAAAAAATTACTTTTGTGCTCCTTAAAGTTGTTCCCCGTGTCAAAGATTGGTGGGAAACTTTCTGTGAGAAAAAGGAAACAAAGGAACCCTCATTATTTACAGTCGCGACCACTTGGGAATCCTTCGGGGATGCTATTAAGGAACAACACTACCCTGTCATAAGTTATCACAACTTGTATACCAAATAGACCACACTACCGTAAGAAAGAGACAAAGCAATGCCAAATTTCACAAATATCTTCCATACCCTACGCACTAGTTGGGTATCAAAGATTCAGAGCAACATCTGGTGCTCAAGTATCGCGGTGCTCTACATAGATACATCTAGACCGAAATGGAATTTCTAGACATCTCATCGTTGGGTGCGACCTATCGATATGCCGTCAAAATCGAGCATAAGCTCAAATAAAAGACGTGACAATTTGGGCTTGGGAACCCCTCGCAGCAAAAACCAGGAAAGGGCAGCCCCAACCTACAAAATAAAGGATAGATCAAAGATGGACAGTATCAGGACAACCAGTCCAATCCTCAAGCAAAGAAGGACACCAGAATGACAAATAAGGATACCGAGAAGTAATGCAACTTCCATAAGAGCCCTTGGCATAACACTGTTGATTTCCTCTCAAAGTAGTTGTTGGTGGCCGAAGTGAAAGCCTCTGAATTAGATGCAGGTTCTGACTCTGAGTCAGAACCAGAAAGGGGAAGATAGATCATTGAAACGGAACCCAGTGCCACCATTGCTACCACCAAGCTCCAGCATGGTGAACCAGACGAACCAGAAGAAGGCGAGCACCTTTTCCATTCGCAGATGTGGGTAAAATGCACCCTACTGCACTTTATCATTGATAGTGGTAGCCAGAAGAACCTCATCTCAGTAGAGGTCGTCAAGCGGTTGGCCCTGCCAACAACGCCACACCCACAAACCTACACCATTGGATGGCTCAACCAAGAAAGTGATCTCTACGTCAGCCATCAATGTCAATTGTCATATGACATCAAGCCCTTCAAAGACAAGGTATTGTGTGATGTTGCTCCTCTCGAAGTTTGTAATGTTATTTTGGGCTAACCTTATTTATGGAAATGTCATGATGTATACGAGTCTAGGCCTCATAGTATTATTATTACTTTGAACATGAAATTGTACAGGATACCCGAGGCAGTCCCTCCTAGTGTTATTTCCTTGATCTCTGCCAAGCAATGCATGAAGGTCATCTCTTAGACTGAAAAATTTGTTTTCTTCGTGATTCGCTCTCAGAGTAAGCGAAAGATTACAACCACATCAAGGACCTCCACAGTCTCTCCACACAACAAAAGCAAGTGGATAAGGTTGTTGAAGAATACTCAGATATCTTCTCCTCTCCTACCGGGGTACCTCTGCACTACCAGGTCAAGCATCCCATCGATCTAACCCCAGGCGCACCACTACCCAATGGGTCGGTCTACCGCCGCTCTCTGTTAGAAAACGAGGATATCAAGAGGTCGATCCAAGCACTACTCCACAAGGGGCACATCCATCCCAACTCATCGCCTTATGGGAGCCCAATCGTACTAGTGCAAAAGAAAGACGGGACCCGACGACTCTGCATTGATTATCGGGCCCTGAATAAAATCACAGTCCAAAACCGGTACCCGGTTCCCTGAATCGATGACCTCCCTGATCAGCTCACCGGGGAAAAATACTTCAGTAAGATTGATATGAAGTCTGGCTACCACCAGGTCCCAATAGAACATACAGATGTATGGAAGACCACCTTCAAGTCACAAGAAGGTCTTTTTGAATGGTTGGTTATTCTCTTTGGTTTAACAAATGCTCCAACAACTTTTATGAGGATGATGGACGATATCCTACGATCTTTCACTGGTACTTTTGTAGTGGTGTATCTTGATGACATCCTCATCTACAACAAGACTTGGGCGGAACACTTGCAGCATATTCGGCAGGTTCTGCACACCCTGCGACAACACAAACTATATAAAAACTTCGAAAAATGCTCCTTCGGCATGGACATGGTCCATTACTTAGGCTACATCATTGATCAACATGGTGTGCATGTGGATCCAACAAAGATCCAAGTCATCCATGACTGACCAATCCCAACCACACTCACTGAGCTTCGGAGCTTCTTGAGCCTCGCCAATTTCTATCGCAGGTTCGTGTTGGGATTCTCTCATATCGCATGGGCCCTCAGCCAAGTAACCAGGGGTGGAAGTAAGGAAAAATTTGTGTGGGGCCTGTCCCAACAACAAACCTTCGATGACTTGAAGCAACATTTATGCTCATCCCCAGTACTTTCATTACCGGACACTGCAACATCTCTTTGAGATCGAGACAGATGCTTCAGACTATGTTGTGGGCGTCGTTCTCACTGAACACGACCACCCCGTGGCGTATCATAGTGAGACACTATCAGATGTTGTTCGTAAGTACCCTACTTACGACAAATAAATGTACTCCATTGTGCAAGCCTATCGCCAGTGGAGACATTACGTTCTGGGAAAGGAGACAGTCATCCACACTGATCACAAGCCACTGCAGTTCATGCAAACCCAAGGCAAATTGCATAATGACCACCATCAGAAGTGGTCCACATACTTACAACAGTTCCACCTCAACATCAAGTATAAAATAAGAAGTACATACCGAGTTGTTGATTGCCTCAGCTGACCTCCAGTCGCGACACTCGCCACGGTGCTAGATTATTGCGGCCATGAAACCTCCAGATGGCCCCACCTCTATGAGACAGACCTTGACTTCTCCACCACCTACCAAATGTTGGGAGCAAACTCAATGGTTGCTAATTTCCATCTTCAGGATGGGCTGTTGTGTTGTCTGGGCCATCTCTGCATTCCATCAAGCGAGCACGAGAAGCTGATTTGGGAAGCTCACTACAGTAGGGTGGCAGGACACTTTAGCGTCGAAAAGATAGTGGTAGTACTGCAAAAACATTTCTACTGGCCAAAACTTCGACACGATGTTGGCAAGTATATCAGGTCCTGCACCGCCTGTGCTATTGCCAAACCGACCACTAAGAAACAAGGCTTGTACACCCCTTTTCCTACTCTCGACAAGCCATGGGAATCCATCTCAATGGACTACATGTTGAGCCTCCCATCCACCAAGATGGGCAATGACTGTGTTTTTGTGGTTGTTGTTTACTTTTCTAAGATGGTGATTATGGCCGCCTGCAAGAAGAATACCACTGCAGAGGCCACTGCCAAGCTCTTCTTTGAACACGTCTGGGTACACTTTGGGCTCCCACAAACCATTGTCTCAGATTGGGATAGTCGATTCCTCAACACATTCTGGTCGAGCCTCTGGTCACTGCTGGATACCAAGCTCACCAAATCCACTGCCTTCCACCCCCAGAGAGATGGCCAAACTAAGGTTGTCAATCGGATGATCGTACATATCATGCACATGTACAATTCCAAGCACCCCCGCACATGGGATGAGAGTCTTCCCTATGTCCAACATAGCTACAATTGATCCCTGCATAGCTCAACTGGCCACAACCCCTTTCAGGTGGGGTTGGGATTCCAACCATTGGGCCCCATGGATGTTTCACTACCCCTGGCGACCACCTCAGCCGAATCATCCCCTGCTCCACCAGAAGCTGACAAAGCCACCCAGTTCATTGAGCGGATACATCACATCCACCAACAGGTTCAAGATATTTTATAGAAGTCCAATGTCAAGTACAAGCAGCGCCATGATCAACATTGGGTGCCACATAAATTTCAGGTGGGAGATAAAGTTTGGTTGCACTTGCAGAAAGAGCGCCTTACAGGGCCCCATCAGAAGCTTCTCCCACTCCGGTATGGGCCATACACCATCACCAAGGCTGTGGGTGACAATGCTTTTGCACTCAACATTCCCCCTTTCCTTGGCCTGCACCCAGTCTTCAACGTGGCTCTCCTTCGACCATATTTCCCACCATTATTGGACACCTTAGAGATAACAAAGCAGTTGACACCAACAGAGCTCAATCCTGACTGCATGCAACAAGCATCCAGTAATCAGATTGTGGACACACAGATCAAGGGCACCTGACAACAAAGGATCCAACTTTATCGAGTTGTCAAAGCAGGGCAGCTCCTGCACCAAGGCAAGTGGCTCACCTGGGGCCAAATTCAGCAAACATTTCCTCATTTGATGGAGGAACTCAATGCAATGGAGACCATTGCTTCCTAAAGGGGGAGGATTGATCCAGATGGATGTTGGTGGCCTCCCACCTATTCCAATTGGTCCATTTTGGCAGTTTTCCAGTTTGGCAGTTTTTTCCTAGTTTTCGGGTCCCTGACTTGCGGGGCCGTTTTGAGGCCCTAAACAACGTTTTTAGGGCTCACCACAATCGAAAATGACCTTTTATAAATAGCAACAAAATGTGTAGTCCTAAGATAGACCTTTCGAATGGGCTATTGTGTGCCTAAAACAAAGATCGTATGCAAAACTTAGGACCCCAGGAAGTTGATGTACTAACTTACCCAAACGAGGCCCACATGACTTTTGGTGCTTCATCTCCTAGGGTTAGGTTTTTTTGATGTCTAGGGTTTTTGACATTCCTGTTTATTGTAAAAAAAGGCCTTCAGAGCCTCCTTGTAATGATATTTTTGCGAATGAGCACAACAGTCACATCTCTTCTCAGAGATAAGCCGCCACCATTCCAGCAAGCTTGTTTTCCGCTGCATTTTACAGTTTCAACTTATTTCCTTATTGAATAAAAAACAAGTTTTACTGTATCTCTGTTATTCTGTGTTAAACATCTTTTAATAATCTGTATTCATTTCGTTCTGCTCATAAAATCTGGACCAGTTAGGCTAGGCTAATCACGAACGACATAATCATCCACCAATGTATACCATAACACCAAAGAGTATCTCATCAACCAAAGCATCAATACCATAAAATTCTAACCCCCAAATCTCCATCAACCAAAGATATGCAACCATGAAGAAAGCCATGACAATTCCTCACAGAGGAGTGATGGATTTCCTCCCCTCCAATGCACCAACTCAAGAAAGAAAAACATCATCTCCAAGTCAAAAGAGAAGGTGTACACTTTGAGTCCATCAACAACCTTGTATGCTATCATGAAAATCTTGCCATGTGATGAAGATCACAAAAATTACCCTCATACCATACGGGGAGGTAACATGACCATTGAATTGGATTGAATCTCGTCGTCGATCTTTCCTAGATGTGCATCCATATTCATAATGAAACACAAAAAATCTCATCATGAGTGCATCAAAACCAATTTTGCAAATCTAGAGTCACTTCAAAATCCTTGCAATACCATGCGTAGGCTATCACAAAAGGAACACTTTTTAGAGAAAAGAGGGAGGGGAGTCATAGAAACTATTTCAAGATGCTAAAAATAATGTATCCAACTGTTAATTATCTTCTTCATTAATCTCACACATGCACACACACAACACATCCCATAGAAGACGAGGGGGAGGTTGAGAAAACAAACATATTCATCTTGCAATTGATCAACCACTATGTTAGTGGAAGGACCATTACCTCGGTGGACACCGCATTGGAATAAAGATTATAGTATATTGAGTCTTATTTGGGACCACAAAGAAGACTTGAAAAAAATGGAGTAAGCTAATCTTGTAGCAAAATATCATCTTTCCAAATACAAATCCGATAAGAATCTGATATAAATTTCGAGCATGAGCATAATTCCAATAACGGAATGATGCCCCTAGGAGTTTTATCCAACTCTAAATCGATCCATATTATTAAAAGTCGATCAAAGTTCCAAATTGATTAAAACTCTAAATCCACATATTACCAAATTCTTGCAACCCAAAAAACATATTACTACAAAGAAAAAATAAAAAATTTACAATCTTCGCCCATAAAATAGTCATTGCAACTTATAGCATGATAAATTAACTCAACTCAAGCAATGCACTCGTGATGCCAACGCCTTTTGCAAAGCAATAGTCTAAACATTCTACCTTTTGGGGGTTTTCTGGCCACTTTTTCCATTCGATTTTGCCCGAAATCCGGTGATTAATGGTTGGATCTACAGATTTGAGTGGCTAAGTTTTTATAATCTGAGTGCCCCAAGGGTTTTTCAGCACGCTGAATCCATTTATGCATTCAGAAAGGAAATTTAAACAACAAAAAATAGAGATTTTGTCCAAATTTACATCGCAAGACTCCGACCAATTCCTACCAGAAAACCCAAAAGGTAGAACGTTTAGCCAACGCCTTTTTCAAAGCAGTGGTCTAAACGTTCTACCTTTTGGGGGTTTTCTGGCTACTTTTTCCATTCGATTTTGCCCAAAATCCGATGATGAATGGTTAGATCTGCAGATTTGAGTGGCTAAATTTGTATAATCCGAGTGCCCCAGGGGTTTTTCAACACGCTGAATCCATTTATGCATTCAAAAATGCAATTTAAACAACAAAAAATAGAGATTTTGTCCAAATTTACATTGTCGGATTCCGATCAATTCCTACTAGAAAACCTAAAAGGTAGAACGTTTAGCCAATGCCTTTTGCAAAGCAGTAGTCTAAACATTCTACCTTTTGGGGGTTTTCTGGCCACTTTTTTCGGTTTGATTTTGCCCGAAATATGGTGATGAATGGTTGGATCTGTAGACTTGAGTGGCTAAGTTTGTATAATCCGAGTGCCCCAGGGGTTTTTCAACAAGCTGAATCCATTTATGCATTCAAAAAGACAATTTAAACAACATAAAATAGAGATTTTGTCCAAATTTACATCGTCGGATTCCGACCAATTCCTACCAGAAAACCCAAAAGGTAGAATGTTTAGCCAACACCTTTTGCAAAGCAGTAGTCTAAACGTCCTACCTTTTGGGGGTTTTCTGGCCACTTTTTCCATTCGATTTTGCTTGAAATCCGATGATGAATGGTTGGATCTGCAGATTTGAGTGGCTAAGTTTGTATAATCCGAGTGCCCCAAGGGTTTCTCAGCACGCTGAATCCATTTATACATTCAGAAAAGCAATTTAAACAACAAAAAATAGAGATTTTATCCAAATTTACATCATCGGATAAACCAAAAGATAGAACGTTTAGCCAACGCCTTTTGCAAAAGCCAAAATACAAGAGGGTGCGCTTTAAAAATTTGGTAAAGAGGGGACAAAATGATCATAATTAGGACTCACTCACTAGCGTACACGTAGGTCGAATACGAATTTGCTATACCCTCTCCCTTAGTTGATCGTAATTTCGTATTTACAACGGTAAATATTCTAAATTCGAAGCTTCCTTTGCCCAAACCCTAAACTCGGCCCTAGCCAAACCCTAAATCTGTCTATAAAGTCTAAGCGCAGCCCATCAAATCGGAGCGGAACGATCGAAACCGGAACCAGTCCCGCACCAGTCGGGAGAGGAAGAGAGAGGTTTGTCGGGGCCGTGAAGCGTAGAATTGCAGGTAAATTCTGTTGTCATGCTTTCCTTGTAGAACCCTAAGTCTGTTGTTTGCGGTTTCCCATCAGCTATAAATTAAAATCATCTGTGTTTTTCCTACTCTCTGTTTGGTTGAACACTTGGTGTTGTTTTATTATGTGCGGAGAAGAATGAAGCTATTGCAGTGAGGAGAGAATTATATGGACTAGAGTTTCTGATCCAAAAAGAGTTGAAGAACAACCCTTGGCTGTCTGAGCAATAGCTTTAACTGCTTCTCTTATTATGCGCCCTTTTACCAATATCATGGACTTTAACATGTCCACTGATGCAATGGCTTGGGTGCTACAATAAGCTCTCTTGTGGTCATTCTGACCAACGGCTTTCTCCTCTGTGCCCTTGGCCCGGGAAACTCCACATACATAACATGCATCTCTATTTATTCTTTAATCCCCACCCTTCCCTCTTTTTAATATTCGTTCTGTTTCTCTTTCCCTTTTCAAGTATTTTTATACAGTTTTGTCATGTATCAGCAAATATGATACCGGAGAAGAATATGCCATGGTTGATCTAAAAAAGGTGAACTACCCGAGCCAAATTGATTGGAAGTAACATGATAATGCATTTACCTATAATCCCAATAGACTGGTGATTGAAAACAATAGACTGTGATTGAAAACATCTCTCTGGAAAACATGAGTGGCTAGAGTACAGACTAAAATCTGGAGTTAATGTGAAGCTTTAGAACTCTAATATTCTTTTAACAAGTTGCTTCTATTATCACCTAGGCAAGTGTGCTATTCCTGAAACTGGAAAAAATATATAGCTGGCATACAACACTGTCAAAATATCACTCTGTTTTGAGATTTCATGGGTGGAGTATCCATTCTCCGAAATTTTTCCATGACTTGCACCTCTACCACTGCTTGAAATCACCTGCTTGTATAGGTCAGTCTTGTCAGACTGATTTTTCTCACTTTTTAGGTTTTCCAAGCTTTTTATGTCTGACTTATGCTTGAGTTTTCCTGATTTACTAAGTTGATGACCCCTGCTTATTTTTGGCCAATGCCGAGTTTTGCATCACCAGTATAGGTGATATGACTCACCTCCACGGTCCACCTCGCTCCACCTCCTTGTATGGCCGATATGGCTCTCCCTTGCACCTCTCTAACTACATGAAATCGCTTGCTTTGTATAGGCGATATGGCTCCCCTCCACCTGGGTTAAGGGGTTTGAACCTTGGTGAGGCGCGCCATTGGGGGAATATGCTACAACCTACACCTACCTACACCTTGGTGGGGATATGCTACACCTAGCTCTACCGTCAAACCAAGATCAAGAACTCTAATGTTCGATATTTAATCTTTTGAGCCTTGTAAAATGGGTTTCAGTTTTAAATAAAAAACAATGTCACGTTAGCACGAAATTGACTACTTCCTTTCAGGTTATATACAATTTCCATCCAGTAACATTCTATTTAACCTAATTGGTTTTTGGCTATTTCTAAAAGCAATTTCCAGAATAGTTTCTTGCCGTTGTTTCGAGTTATTGGATTTTGATCTTGCAGCACAAAACATTAATTATGTTTCTTAAATGTTACTAATTTGTTCTGTTTTTGTTAGCCCTAGGAGGGTTAGACAACGTGAGGAGGGCTTTACAATCCACCACGTGATTTCTGCCCACGATGGAAGACATGATGGTTCCCCAGAGTGACTTCGATCGGCTTCTTTTCTTCGAGGCTGCTAGGAAGACATCGGAGCATCATTATGCGACAGACCCTCAGGACACTGATAACCTCACAAGATGGGGAGGTGCACTGCTGGAGCTGTCACAGTTTCAGCAAGGTTCGGATTGTGTGAAGATGGTGAACGATGCAGTGTCAAAGTTGGAAGAGGCATTGAAAATCAACCCTACGAAACATGACACTCTATGGTGTTTGGGAAATGCCCACACATCCCATGCATTCCTTACCCCTGAACATGAGATTGCAAAGATCTACTTCAAGAAGGCTTCTCACTGTTTTCAGCAAGCTGTTGATCAGGAGCCTGCCAATGAACTGTACCGGAAGTCTTTGGAATTGAACGAAAAGGCTCCTGAATTACACTTGGAAGTCCATAAACAAATGTTCAATCCTCAGTCTGGTGGCTCATCGGCTGGATCTAATTTGAAGGGCTCAAAGAAGAAGAAGAACAGTGACTTGAAGTATGACATACTTGGTTGGATCGTGCTTGCTGTTGGCATAGTAGCATGGGTGGGAATGGCAAAGTCGCATGTGCCTCCACCTCCCCCACCTCATCCATTCTGAAACAATAATTTCTGCATAGATGTAGTTAGGGTCTAGTGATTGTTTTCATGAATTTAAAGCTGTTCGAGTCTCTTAATATGCTGCTTTTGATAGCATCAAAACTGTGTATAATTCATTCATGTATATACTGAATTACACATTATACGGATGCCATTTTTTGTTTTTTCCCATCTAATCAACTTCCCTGGTCAGATTGACAATTAGGTGGCAGTGTCAATTGCTTATACATTGGAGAAAAGTATAACTTTTATGTGGACTCAGTTTCATGGGAAGGGTTTCTGTAGATTTGAGTTAGATTCAGTTGCTCTTCCAGATTTGGTCAGCCATGTGTACTAGGATGGATAAATGTAATTTGTATAATCCTGAAGCACCATGTGATTTATGTGCGGGTGGTATGGCTGTGTCCGGCAGGGTGGTATCTAATCCCAGTACTGGCAGTGTAGGGTAGCAGAATGCTGTAGGCTAAATGTTCTACAGAATGACAGGGTGGTATCTCATCCCAGTACTGGCAGTGTAATGGTAGGGTAGTGGAATGCTGTAGGCTAAATGTTCTACGGAATGACAATTTTTTTCGGGGACATTTGCCTGAAATCCTGCGAGAAATTATTAGCTTCGTATATTTGAGTGATTATTTCTGTATAATCTAAGTGCCCCAGGGGTTTTTAGCACGCTGAATCTATTTCTGCATTCAGAAATAGCTTTTGAACAACAAAAATTAGTGATTCGTGTAAATTTACATTGTTGGATTCTGGCGAAAAAAGTCATTTCGTAGAATATCTAGACAATGCCTAGCAGAATGGCTGGCATCAATGTGTCATGCAGGTATGGCTTGTATGTTTGACAGTACACCTACCCTCCAGGTGTTCAGAGTACCGTGCCCGCTTGTCTAATATGGCTGCTGCCTTTTTTCTTTGAATGCCTATTATTTCTTGATGGGGTGCCTTCTAATTTCTATGGCACAATTTTCTCTTTCAATGCCCCTATTCTTATTCTCTTACATGATCTTTCATTGCCTGTTCTTGATGGGGTGCCTTCTAATTTGTATGGCACAATTTTCTCTTTCAATGCCCCTATTCTTCTGGACGCCTTTTGATTTATTTTGCACAATATTTATGTCTTTGGGAATTATTTGTTTTCTATCTTAAGATAAGAAGGAACCCCAGAGATAATTGGAAGTTTTGTTATCAGGTGGGTTTGTATTGATGGGGATGTGAAGGTGGAAGCGGTTGTGTTCTTGCCTTCCAAGCTATTTAAGGTTGGGGTGAAGTAGGGTAAACCTCCTCGAGTAGATTTGCATAAAACACATTATATAGAACTTCTATTTTGAGTTGTGTAGGGCATTGCTATCTATTTTGTGGAATTTTTAGTCAGGATTGATGGTCACTTTTTGATGTTCATTGTTTTGCATAAAACACATTATATAGAATTTCTATTTTGTGGAACTTGTAGTTAAGATTGATGGTCACAGTTTTGGTGTTCATTGTTTCTTCACCGGGTCATGAAGGGACTAAGGATATGAATACGAGGTTAGTAAAATGAATATGGGTTGGTAAAAGGAATATGAATGTGGATAAAAATGACATTTGATTTCTTACTTCTAAAAAAAATAAATTGATTTGATTTCTTAAAAAGATATTTAAAAAAATAATTTGAAAATAATGTACACTAATTTTAGTCCCAGATTTTTTTTTAGTTACTTAAATCTAAATGCTAAATTTTAATGTCATGATGTGTTGTCAATTCGACTTGTATTTTCAAAAGGATATGTGTGCCAGGGTGCCGTTGTGTTTGCAGGGCTATAATGCCAGTGTAGCAGGGCCAACATTAAGCACCCCTGTTACGTAGGATTGAATGCCTAATTTCCAAGTTACAATTCTCTTTTCAATCTCTATTCTTCTCGACGGATGCCTTCTAATTTCTTTTGCACAGTATTTATATTTTCCTTGGGAATTATTTGTTTTCTATCTTAAGACAAGAAGGCAAAAGAAAATATAAATATTGATGGGGATGTGAAAGTGGAAGATGTTGTGTTTTGTGATGAGTTCTTGCCCTTTTAGTTATAGGTTGGGGTGAAGTAGGGTATACCTCCTTTTGAGTACACCCTTCTAATTTCTTTTGCACAGTATTTATATTTTCCTTGGGAATTATTTGTTTTCTATCTTAAGACAAGAAGGCAAAAGAAAATATAAATATTGATGGGGATGTGAAAGTGGAAGATGTTGTGTTTTGTGATGAGTTCTTGCCCTTTTAGTTATAGGTTGGGGTGAAGTAGGGTATACCTCCTTTTGAGTACACCCTTCTAATTTCTTTTGCACAGTATTTATATTTTCCTTGGGAATTATTTGTTTTCTATCTTAAGACAAGAAGGCAAAAGAAAATATAAATATTGATGGGGATGTGAAAGTGGAAGATGTTGTGTTCTGTGATGAGTTCTTGCCCCTTTAGTTATAGGTTGGGGTGAAGTAGGGTATACCTCCTTTTGAGTACACCCTTCTAATTTCTTTTGCACAGTATTTATATTTTCTTTGGGAATTATTTGTTTTCTATCTTAAGACAAGAAGCCAAAAAAAAATATAAATATTGATGGGGATGTGAAAGTGGAAGATGTTGTGTTCTGTGATGAGTTCTTGCCCTTTTAGTTATAGGTTGGGGTGAAGTAGGGTATACCTCCTTTTGAGTACATTTGCCTAAAACATATTATATAGAACTTCTATTCTAAGAGTTGTGTAGGGCCATTGTTATTTATTTTGTGGAATTTCTAGTCAAGATTGATGGTCACTGTTTTGGTGTTCATTGTTTTGCAATTCTGAGTTGTGTAGGGCCATTGTTATTTATTTTGTGGAATTTCTAGTCAAGATTGATGGTCACTGTTTTGGTGTTCATTGTTTTGCATAGAACACATTATATAGAATTTCTATTATTGTTTTGCATAGAACACATTATATCGAATTTCTATTTTGTGTAACTTGTAGATAAGATTGATGTTCATTGTTTCTTCACTGGGTTAAAGGGACCAAGGATATGAATATGGAATGAATATTGGGTTTGTAAAAATAATATGATTGGGTATACCTCCTTTTGAGTACTTTTGCATAAAACATATTATATAGAACTTCTATTCTAAGCTGTGTAGGGTCATTGTTATTTATTTTGTGGAATTTCTAGTCAAGATTGATGATCACTGTTTTGGTGTTCATTGTTTTGCATATAACACATTATATAGAATTTAAGTTGTGTAGGGTCATTGTTATTTATTTTGTGGATTTTTTAGTCAAGATTGATGGTCACTGTTTTGGTGTTCATTGTTTTGCATAGAACACATTATATAGAATTTCAATTATTGTTTTGCATAGAACACATTATATAGAATTTCTATTTTGTGGAACTTGTAGATAAGATTGATGTTCACAGTTTTGGTGTTCATTGTTTCTTCACTGGGTTAAAGGGACTAAGGATATGAACATGGAGTTAGTAAAATGAATATTGGGTTGGTAAAAAGAATATGAACCAGGATAAAAAGTGACATATGGAGTTAGTAAAATGAACATGGAGTTAGTAAAATTAATATTGGGTTAGTGAAATGAATATTGGGTTTGTACAAAGAATATGAACCACGATAAAAAAAATGACATTTGATTTATTAAAAAAAGATATTTTAAAAAATAAATTTAGAAATAATGTACACTAATTTTAGTCTTAAATTCTTTAGTCATTAAAATCAAAATACTAAATTATGATGTCATGATGCGTTATCAATTCAACTTGTATGTACGAAAGGGATATGTGTGCAAGGGTGCTGTAGTGTTTGCAGGGCTATAATGCCAGTGTAGCAGGCCAACATTAAGCACCCTGCTATGAATCATTGCTATGAAGCATTCAATGCCAAATTTCTATGGCACAACTTTCTTTTCAATGCCTATTCTTCATGATGCCTTTTAATTTCTTTTGCACAATATTTATATATTAGGAATTATTTGTTTTCTATCTTAAGATGAGAAGGAACTCAAGAGATAATTGGAAGTTGTCGTAAGGTGGGTTTGTATTCATGGGATGTGGAAGTGGAAGATGTTGTGTTCTGTGATGAGTTCTTGTCTTTTTAGCTATTTAAGGTGGGTTTGTATTCATGGGATGTGGAAGTGGAAGATGATGTGTTCTGTGATGAGTTCTTGTCTTTTTAGCTATTTAAGGTTGGTTGGGGTGAAGTAGGGTAAACCTCCTCTTGAATACATTTTCATAAAATTTTATATATTATTTCTATTTTGAGTTGTGTTGGGGTCGTTGTTATCTATTTTGTGGAATTTTTATAGTTAAGATTGATGGTCACTGTTTTGGTGTTCATTGTTTTGCATAAAACACTTGTATAGGATTTCTATTTTGTGGAACTTGTAGTTAAGATTGATGGTCACTGTTTTTGGTGTTCATTATTTTGCATAAAACACATTATAGAATTTCTATTTTGTGAAACTTGTAATTAAGATTGATGGTCACTGTTTTGGTGTTCATTGTTTTACATAATTTTTTTTATATAAGATTTCTATTTTGTGAAACTTTTAGTCAAGATTGATGGTCATTGTTTTGGTATTCATTGTTTTGTCACTGGGTTAAGAAGGGACCAAGGAAATGAACACGGGGTTGGTAAAATGAACGTGAACGGTAAAAAGAACGTGAATGAGTTTAAAAAATGACATTTGATTTAAAAAAAGGTATTTAAAAAAATAATTTGGAAATAATGTTCACTAATTTTATTGCCAGAGTTTTCAGCCACTGAAATCTAAATACTAGATTATGATGTCACGATGTGCTGTCAGTTTAACTTGTATGTAAGAAAAGGATATGTGTGCCAAGGGTACTGTTGTGTTTGCAGGGTTATAATGCCCGTGTAGCAGGGTGAATGTTAAGTGCCCTGCTATGCAGCATTGAATGCTGTGAGGAGGTGGGTAACGGGGTTGGTAAAATGAACGTGAACGGTAAAAAGAATGTGAATGAGTTTAAAAAATGACATTTGATTTAAAAAAAGGTATTTAAAAAAATAATTTGGAAATAATGTTCACTAATTTTATTGCCAGAGTTTTCAGCCACTGAAATCTAATTACTAGATTATGATGTCACGATGTGCTTTCAGTTTAACTTGTATGTAAGAAAAGGATATGTGTGCCAAGGGTACTGTTGTGTTTGCAGGGTTATAATGCCCGTGTAGCAGGGTGAATGTTAAGTGACCTGCTATGCAGCATTGAATGCTGTGAGGAGGTGGGTATGTACTGTCAAATTTAAAGCAATTCAAATAGGATGGTGCATACTCTCTCTTACACATTCTTTAATACTGTGTAACAAGGTGGATATTGATTACCGTATAGTAGTACAAGGTGGATATTGATTACCGTATAGTAGTACTTCTATATAGCAGTACTTCTGTCATCAGTGTGTAATGAAGAGATTGTAACATGACCTCTGTGTGATGGCACACCACATCACACCTACCCTCTAGATTACATCATCCACCTATCTACTATATGGTTGCTGCCCTCTATCTGATGGTAGACCTATTCTCCACAGGCACAACATGCATCAACCATCTGATATGGCTGCTGCCCTTTTCCTTTGAATGCCTATTCTTCTTGTGGTGTATTTGGTCACTCTTTTCTAGCTTCTCTTTCAATGCCTACTTTTGATGGACGCCTTCCAATTTATATTGTACCATATTTTTTTATTTTCGATTGTAAGATAAGGAGGAAATCATAAAGCTCATTGGACATTTAGTATTAAGTTCCTTCTTTTTATTGATTTAGTCTTTATTTCATGGCCCTTGTGTAAAGTTGGTAAACTATATAGAACTTCTATTTTGAGTTGTGTAGGGTCGTGTAGGGTCATTGTTAGTTAAAATTGGTGGTGCAAAGTTGGTAAACTATATAGAACTTCTATTTTGGGTTGTGTAGGGCCATTCTTAGTTAAAATTGGTGATCATTGTTTTGTAAAAATGTTTTGGTGTTTAGAAGGGACTAATGTTACAAATGGAGCATATAAGAACATGAATGTGTTTTTTTAGATGAGAATTGCAGGGCTATGATCAGGTATTTTAAAATGTAAATTGAATTGTTTTTATACAAGAGTTGGTTATGCTTTTGGTGCACTTTTATAGTATTGTGGTGTATACATGTCATGGAAAATTATAGTTTCTAGGTGTAGTGTATATCACGAGTCTTCAAAATTAGATAAGGAGCTAATGATAAGAACTTGAATGGGGTTTTTCAGATGGGAACATTAGAGCTTTTAGATGTGAGTTTATTTTTTTGGCGCACTTTTAGTTTTGGGGTGTTTAGCATATGCGAGTAAATGTAAAATGAAAAATTAGTCTTTATGCTATCACATAGTATGTGTTCAACATTAAAGGCTTTACCTATGTAAAGGGATTTATGTGATGTGGGTATTGTTTTCATAATTATTCTACATTAAAGGCTTCTACTCAATGTGTAAAGGGATTTATGTGATGTGGGTATTGTTTGCATAATTATTCTATTTTATGAAATGTTTTTTAATTTCTATTGCAAAATATTTAGTTTATTGGGATTATTTATTTTTGATTTTAAGATAAGAAAGACTGCCCAACTAATTGGAAGTTTTGTTATAAATGATAAAAGGGTAGGCTTGTATCAATGGGATGTGAAAGTAGATGTGTTGCGTTCATGACCCTTATTTAAGGCTGGGATGAAGTAGGGTAAACCTTAGACAAAGTAGGGTAAAACCTTTGTTGAGTAGGGTAAACCTCCTCTTGAGTACATATATAGCATTTCTATTTTGGGTTGTGTGGGGTCATTGTTATCTATTTTGTGAAAATTTTAGTTAGACAAAGTTATTGATTTGATGAGAATTATGATCTCAAAATAAGAATCCTAACTCTGTCCATATTTGGTGGTTATAAACACCAAAATTATGTACTAATAACTCGAATTCGTAACTACCATAAACTTGTCAACATGGTTTTGGCATCTTGATTTGGTAGGGACATCGAGTGAGGTCCACAATATCCACAAAAGCTTCCAGCCCAGAGGCTTGACCTTCAATCCTCTTGCTTGTATTTTACAACACTCAAACACTCTTGCTAATCCATAAGTAATATTATTATTCTTTAAGTAACTCTCTTTTTAGTCAATGTGCAAAGGGATTTATATGGAGATGATACTATCCTCTCTTGCATGGTGATGCCCTACCCATATATGGGCACTATAATGCCCATATAGCATGGTCCATATATGAGATGCATAGATGATTTTAAGGGCTAAATTTTGCAAATGAGATAATTTTCAAAGTTTTTTCTCAAAAAATATTCGTCAATTTCCATTTTTTTTCTAAAAATGATTCGCTCAAATTTCATAGAATAAAATTATTTTACCTTAAAAATTGTCAAAATTTTATAGAAATTATATAAAATCCTTATAAATTTGAATATTTTTGCAAAAATATCGTTGAGCATTTTATATTTTGCATATTAAGGACTAGTAATATTAGCCCAAGTTTTTGCATTTTAATATAAATTTTCATCCTTAAAATTATACCCTCCATGTGTACAATGTGCAATGTCCTCATGTCTACTATATAGCTACTACTTGTTTTGAATGCCCATTATTCTTGTGGTGTGTTTTTCGTCACTCTTGTTTGGTTTCTCTTTCATTGTGGAATTATAATTTTTATTGCACAATGTTTATATCTTACTTTAAGATTATTTATTTTCAATTTTAAGATAAAATGGAAGTCCCAAAGCTAATTGGAAGTTTGTTGTAAAAGTCAATAGGGTAGGCATGTATTTCTAGGATGTAAAATTGCTAAGTTCTTGCTTTTTGAGTCATTTAGTTTTGGTTCATAGCCTTTATTTAAGGTTGGTATAAAGTAGGGTGAACATCGTATTGAGTATATTTCCATAAAACACATTATATAGAACTTCTATTTTGGATTGTGTAGGGCCATTGTTATCATTTTATGAAACCTCTAATTAAGATTGATGGTAATTGTTTTGGTGTTTATTGTTTCTTCATCGAGTTAAGAAGAGACTACGGATATGAAAGGAGCTTGTAAAAAGAATATGAATGGTGTTTATTTAAGGTTGGTATGAAGTAGGGTAAACATCCTATTGAGTATATTTGCATAAAACACATTATATAGAACTTCCATTTTGGGTTGTGTAGAGCCATTGTTATCATTTTATGAAACTTCTAATAAGATTGATGGTCATTGTTTTGTCATTGGCTTAAGAAGAGACTAAGGATATGAAAGGAACTTGTAAAAGAATATGAATGGTGTTTTTTTGGAGTGTGTAGTGTATGTCCCTAACCTAAAATGGGAAATTATAGTAGGGTGTAGCATAAACCTCTGTGTTCAAAATTAAAATGGGAAAAGATAAAAGTAATATTTGACATTGAAATTTAAAAAATGGGTAATTTAAAAAACAAATTAAAAATAGCATGCACTAATTTTAATCCCATATTTTTTCATCACTGAAACTAAACATCAAATTAGGATGTCATGATGCTTTGCCAATTTAACCTTCAAAGGGATTTTTTTGGAACCAATATTGACATTGCTTTATTATGCAAATATTATCAGTTTTTTTTGTAATCTAGTAGTGGTATTACCTTTCAAGATCAAAATTTACATATAATGTTTGAGAAGTTGGTGAGGCTGCCATGAAGGGAAACCAACCCCACCACCAGAGATAAAAGTCCCATAAAATTATGCTATAACAATTACTATCTAACAAACTGTCATGATGCACAGTGAAAATAACTAAGCTAAGCCTATTACTGAGGTAGAAAAGATAGCTCTGTGGCTTGGTAGGCCAAACATAGGCTATGAGGAACAAAAAATAACAAGCCATGAAAATTACTTGCTTGTACAGTTGTAGGGGAAAACATGCTCGGACGTGTCCGACCATTTTGGCTCCAATGTTGCTTGTAGCAGCTCCTCTCTAGTGCGGTGCTGAGTTGGGTCTTGTGCTCCTGAATCCAGAAGCCAGTCTAGGTGCTTCTCCATTAGCTCCAGGGGGAATTTCATTTTTGCATTGTCCTGACATAATGCTATAATGATTTCCCTTTGAACATCAATGAATATAGGGTGAGGCAGAGGCGTGGGGGAAGAACTGGAGGTTGCGTTCGGATTGGGGGGAAGCGGGCCTGTGGCACAAGTCATGGCTGGAGCAGAGGGTGTCTTTCGATTGGTGGCTTCGCCTGTAGTAGGAGAGGAACGTTGGGCCATTTTGTTGTGGTAGGGACAGGTGCAATAGGGATGAGAAGTGAAAGGAGTGCGTCCACTCTGAGTTGAGCACGCTATGGCTTTGAGTGAGCGACCTTGCATTCTAGGCATAAGATGATCGCAGGGTGGATAATGCATAGGGAGATATGGTGTGCAACAGATGCGTGAGGCCAAAGGAGGGTGCTTGGAGCAAAAGATGAGATCGAACTTGGAATGAAGAGCAGGCACATGGAGAAGAACTCATAGGGTCGAGGAAAGAGTGTAATGAGCCATTTGCTAAAGGAGAGTGAGGAGGTTAACCTGTAGAGGGAGTTGAGGAGCCATCAATGTCACACGAGCGACGTACAAGGAGGACGATATCAAGTGCGCTTGCAGAGGCGATTGCATGTGAAGTAAATGAACGTCGTTGGGTCACCACCCTAGGAGAGAGGGGGTGGTTGACGTGCAAGGTTGCATGGTGAATGTGGCCGCCAGATGTCACCCCAACCTAGGTCAAATATTATCAACTTATTATTAATCTTGATTTTAAATTATGATAATTAAATTTAAGAAAATAATATTCTCCATTTTTGTGGTGTTCTTATAACACTTGAAAATGTGTAATTCTACTAGTTCTTGGGTATTGATTTCAATTGGTATTTGCACTCACCATAATGCTGAGAATGTGAATCATTGGTGGTTGGGAAGCTTATTACAATTTTGTAAACAAATGACATAAATGTTGAGCTATGGGATTGGATAATTCTACTAGTTCTTGGGTATTGATTTCAATTGGTATTTGCACTCACCATAATGTTGAGAATGTGAATCATTGGTGGTTGGGAAGCTTATTACAATTTTGTAAACAAATGACATAAATGTTGAGCTATGGGATTGGATAAGGAACATTTCATTTTCAACACTTTTAGGTATCTCTAGGGTTCTTTACATTTGGGAGGTTTGGGCTTGCAATGTTCTTTGTGAGACTCCGGATGAAATTGAGTAAATTCAAACAAAACTCTATAACACATGATTTTATAATAAAATGCAAAACTTCCTTGCCCCCTTTTTTTGATTGAAGTTGAATACTCTTTAGAGTTTAAAGTGATGATTACATATTTAGATTATAAAAGAAAAGTTGACCAAGATCTTTTTTGCTTCTAGAATGAGCTAACCACTGAAATGATAACTTAGATGAAAAAATTAATGAAAGAGGTTGAAACATAAAATTAATAAAATAGATTGAGTAGAGATTTTAGGGTTTGGCTTAATAATCACTTTAAAAAAGAAGAAAATCAAATACAAAGAAATTGAAACTTACTATGGAGTTGTCTTTGACACCGTGGCTTGGATGGTTGCTATAGAATCTTTTTCCTCCTTTATTATGCTCTCAAATCTCACTCCTAGATGCTTTGTTCAACTATGGAACAAATACAATGCTAAATAATGCAACCATTTCTCCTCCTAGCAGCCTAATATTTAACATATCTTAATAGCCATCTAGGGTTAGAGTTTTTACATTCCTAAACCCTCAATTAGTGTGAGAAATCGAGGTTGATGTGGCATTCACTTGGTACCATGGTGGTCATCAAGGTAGGTCAACTTGTGGGAAGCATAACTTTCGTATACAAGCTCCAATTGAGATGATTTTTGCACCGTTGGAAAAGTCTCGGTGTGGAGAATAACGTGAAGGGGTTGTGAGCAATATTGACAAAGTTATGATCCCCAAAAATGTCGTTTGATGCCTCAAAATGGATTTGGAAGGCTCTAGAGCCTAAATTTCCAAACTGGGCCGTGCTACTAAATGGGCCTTAGAAACCAATTCTTCCAATTTTCCACCCAAAAAGTACCAATATAGATGAAAAATCAAATAATGATTCAATCTGGATCATACCTCCCCATTTAGGGAGGCTTTTGGTCCCCCAATTTTTTTATTGAATGAGGTGAGAACATTTTTCCTTTACCTTCTCCCTAGATTTCCATTTTTCCTCGTTTGGAAGTTCTTCCAATCCAATTTGCCAAAGGTCATGCTGCCCCTGTTTGGTAGTGTTGGACTTCTTTTGCAAAATTGTTTCTTCTGCCAACTCTACTTGACCCTCTAGTGCTAAGTCGTCTATGGTAGGTAGGATCCACTCAATTTTCTAATCCAACATGGAAGGTTGAAGTTTCATATTCTCCACATTCACTATTGAGTAAATGCACATATATGGGGGTAGATTGAGTTTGTAGGCATTGTCACCCACCTTCTCCAATATCTCAAAAGGACCATCCATAGAGATTTGAATTTCTTACCAGGACCATGTAGTTTTCCTTATCTAGCTGTAATCAAATTCTATTTCCCATCTTGAATGTTTTCTCAGTTTTGTGCTGATCATGTCAAGCCTTGTACCTTTCATGTGACTTGTTCAACGCCTCTTGTACTTGGAAATGGATCTACCTAATATTTTCAACAAATCTCTTTGCTTTCAAAGCTTCTCTTGTGATGCCTCCTTTCACTACTTGTTGTCCATATACAACATCCACAACATCCAAGGGCGAAGTTGACAAATACCCAAAGAAATTTTTGAAAAGGGACTCACTGGTAGAACTATGGATTGCTATGTTATAAGAGTGTTGAATATAGATAATATTTTCATCCCAGGGCTTTGGATGCTTTTGATTGTAACCCCTCAAAAGTTGCACCAAATTCATGTTGACCACTTTTTCTTGCCCATTCGCCTATAGATGGAATGTTGTGGATCTCTTCAACTTGGTGTCCATCTTTTCCCAAAGTGTAGTCCAAAATGAACTGAGAAATTTGGTATCCATGTTTGAAACCCTGGTATCCCAAAGTGCACCAAACCTCGTACAAAGAACATGTTTGTTGCTTCTTGTTCTTTGATGGTTTTTTTTACAAGGCATAAGAATGCACATCTCGTTGAACTTGTCAATTACCACAAACAAATAGTCATGTCCCTTCCTAGTTGTTGGTGAACCACCCACAAAATCCATGGAAATTTATTCCAAGGGTCGAGTGGGTATAGGTAAGGAATGGTATAAACCTTATTTTATATTATCGAGCTTGCTGGCACAACAAAGTATGCATCCTCTAATATACAAGCTATATCTTCTTGCATTTTGGGCCAATACACATACCTTTGTAAGTTGGCAACTATCTTCCCATCACCAAAATGTTTTTCAACCTTGGAGGTGTAAGCCTCTTTGATAAGTTGCAATCTTTCACCTTTAGGGACTATTGTAGGGGCTAGTTGGCCCTGTCAATTAGACCGGCCAATCGACTTCATAAGTCTAATGTAGAAGTCAGTCGAACATACAGTGAGAGTCGACTGACCAAAGTAGTTAAGAAGTTGTAACTGATAGATAACTACAAATACAAGTGTATATATATATGTATGTATGTATGTATGTATGTGTGTGTAATAGAGGAAATGTTGGATGTTCTTGTACATAATAAAGTGCATATTGCTGGTTCTCTCACTACTTTGTGTATGCTTCCATGTATGTCTATGTGTGTGTATATAATAATGTATCATATATGATGCTATGTGTAAAGAACTACTGGTAACACTCTCGTACTTTTTCCTATATTACAACATTGGTTCCTTTGTCGGTAGTTCTGAAGTTGGGCATGTAAAGTAAAAAACATATAGATGTTAATATTGGAAGACATACGTGAATGGTGGGAGTGGAAAATCAATAATTACATAAAAAACCATGCAAGGAGGACTCAACTGATGTTAGCAGAAGCTCGCATACAGTTCTTCACATAAACACATGAATGATTCTTGGAAGTCATTCCAGAGGCATTATTTGAATATCTTAACCAATCACCTTATGCACAAACTCACTCTCGAGGAATAGTTAATGCTGAAAATAACAAACAGAGGTAGAACAAATTTAAATGAGTGGTTTGAAAGAATTTTCCACGGCCACATCGAAGAACAAGCAATTGAGGACAGATTGTCAGTTGAAACTGTAAAAGATAAATTTTATACCGACTTGCACTGTTTTGTCTCTGTTGCACAAATTCCTGTTAGACAAAGGAGTCGAAGACATTGTCGAATACCGACCCTTTTGGGCAATCCTCCGCCAAATTCAAATTGGCAAGAAAAGTAGGACGAGTGGGAAGAATTTTAGAAGCTAATTGCAAAGACACACATGAAGCATGTGATTACTTCCTAAATAAATGAGAACAACAATAACAGACAACATCGTCGACTTCGAGTAAGTTGGGTTGACAATGCGGGGTTGGGTGATCCACGAGAAGATATGAGTCAAGTTGACCGCAACAAAGCAGATAATGTTTGAATTCAAGAAGAAAATAACTGAAACTAGAGACACATCAGAATCAAGAGGGAAGACTGCATGATGCATGCAATTCCACAAACCATCAGTCGACATCTAGAAGTTGGAGTGGGATAAATGACAAAAAAGGAAAGAAGAGATGCATAACGAGAGGGATCCCTGGAGTTCAAATTCTAATCTCCTCGAGGGATGACAATTCACTGGAGCTACAATAGAGTGTGCCCCGACGTTTCCTGGAAGGAATGCAAGTTTGCAGTTGAGTGAGGCAACAAGTGGCGCCCAACAAGAAATTTATACAATCAATAGTATGGAGATAGATGACTCGTGACCCGTGATTCAACATTCTCTTGCAAGAATCCCTAGCTTGCGTATTGTAGACTTCCTTCGCTAGAGACTTCATATTGATACTCAATCTCCAAAAGTATGGTGCAAAACTAATAGAGATGGTCACATCAGAGATACACTTCTGATTGAAGCACAAGAAACTACCCAAAATCAGTCAGATGACACATTCCTCCATATAAGAGATCTCATAGACTCCGCCCCCTACCAAACTAATTTATTGAAGAAGATTCCAAATTGATAGACAACGAAAAGAAATTGATGCACCCTTCTAAAGGACGATTCATTGAGTATATAGACAAGGGCTGTCAAAGAAATGACATAATCCTAGTTGGAGAATTATTTCAATTAGCATTGGAATACAGTCTGATTGAATACCAACAACAGATCGTACTAGTCGAGTCGAATAGCTAGATTTTGACTCCCCAAAACAAAATCGTATCAACTTCCCAGTCGACTCATGTAGAAAGTCAGAAAAATCAAATCCTTGCAATAATCCCAGTCTCTAAATCCCCCAAGAAGACCACATTGGGTCTCAATCACATTCCCATATATGAAGGAGACAAATATCCCAAACAACACTGGTTTGTTTGTGAGAAATTCTGGGAGGTGACCGACATCATAGACAAAGATAAGCAAATGACACAATTCGGTGCTGCTCTTCAAGCCAGAGCCCCCACCTGGTTCATGAATTTTATAGAGAATCAAATAAGATCAAAGGCATATTTAAAGCAAAACTTCCTCACCTTCTTCACGACACAAGACATCAATCCTATGGCTGGAAAAAAGCTAAAAGAAATCAAACAAAGTCAGGGAGAAATAGTTCAAGAATATAACAAGATATTCAAAGATCCATTGAGTCAAATTCTTTACATCATAGAAGAACAAATTCTCTTACAATGGTACATAACATAATTACTACAAAAATCCAAGCTCTGCTATGGATGTACGACATTCAAACATGTGAGGATGCCTTGAAAAAAACACAATGTATAGAGACAGATGATGAAGTATCATCGTCTTCATCAACAATAGAGAAAATGATAGAATAAAAACTCGAAGTATTGCAGCAGTGTCTCAAAAATACGTCCATAACACTGAATGAACAATGGTGCACCATTTTCTCCATAACACTGTAAATTTAACGATGCATTAGATCCAATCGTTCGATGTATCCAAATAGAAACATTCTGTGATATCTTCCAAGGGATGACAAATCATGCAATGAGGGACTGCCTGCACAATATAAGAAACGTTAGACCAAAATGGTGTCATATTTGTGAAGAGAATAATAATTCTACACAAGAATGTCGGTTATATGGGAAAAACAAAGTAAATTTCCATTCATTATACCACACGCATACAACTAACTAGAATGTCGACCAAGGAGGAGGAAATGGATATAGAGGTAGTGGTCGTGGGGGCTATCAAGGAAGATGATACATAGGCAGACACAGACAAATAGGTCGAGGACGTGGTTGGGGCCACTTCTATTTTTTTAGTTGTTGGAAAGAGGACCACATAAGTCCCCACTATCCTATTAAGGACAAAACCGACCTCAAGTTCTGTAACATGTGTGGAGTGGGTGATCACTCACTCGAAGATCACCCAATCGTATTGGAGAAAGTTATGAAGAAAATAAATGGCAACCTGTTGCACACGGTTCCTAAACAAGAACTATTAAATTCAAAAAATCTCCATGTTGCAACAAGATTAGGTGTGGGTGAAGACATTTATCTAGAACCACCATCTCGACAAAGGGGATATCGAAACACGTATCCAAACCCATAACAAGAAGAAAAACTGATGCAGAAAGCGCTAAAGTTCTTAAAAAACATCAATCAAGACAAGCCAAATGGAAGCAGGGGAGGACACAAAAACATTTTAGACACCGCCTTAGATGAATTTCTTCAGTTACTATAATAAAAGCATTTGGTCGGTCGCTTGATTGACTTATTGGATATTCTGAGAGAATATAAAGAGGATCAAAGACCATATAAGAATCTTTGACAATTGTCGTAGGAGAGACACATGAACGACTTCAATCCTCAAGTCAACCTTGGGATTAACAAACACATGATTAAACAAGTCACAATCGACTTTGGATCGCAAGTAAATATCCTCCCCTAAGAGACATGGAACCAACTTGGAAGACTCCCGCTAGTTCCAACGATGAACTTTTTAAAAATAGTGGATCAAAGATTCATTGATCCTATTGGAACACTTAAAAATGTTAAAACATATATAATGGAGATTCCAATAAGAATAGATTTTGAAGCAATCAATCTGGTCGAAGGAATTTCTACATACCCTGTATTAGTAGGTAGACCATGGGGTTGGAACATGAAAGTGACTATCTCCCTTGAAAGAGATAAGATCAAATTGAAAGGAAGCGTTAGAAATATCATCATACCTTTGGATCCAAAAGAAGACAAATCTTGGGTAGAAACATGGGACAAAGACTAGGAGGCTCGTCAACTGTACCAAATACTGAACGAACAAAAGGATAATGTTGAGCGAAATGTAGAAGGATACATTTTAGTCGGAACACCATTGTTTGTGGGACATAACTCAGATATAGAAGTCTATAATTGTGTCACACCCGACCCCTAAGTACCTTTTTAAGGGACGAGGTATAATTTTTTTTTTCCGCTTAACTTAATACCCATGGCCGAGTAATTACTGAAGTCTTTACTTTCTATTTTCCCTCTTAGAAGTAGTTTAACACTAACTCAATAATTTACTCATATGGTAATTATGAGTAATTATATTATAACACAATGAGGATAATTTCTCCATAATATGCTTAAGTTGATTAATCTTAATTAAGGTATATAATTCAATTCCTCCTCGGCACACAATTCCATGCCGCATTTTCACGTAATTTAACATATATAAATATATGCTTATTTATTTATTTACTGGGAAAACGATTAACTATATTCAACCACAAATTATCCTTTTATTAATTATATTATAATATAATTATATTTAATTGCATTATAATATGATTAATTATATCAAAAGATCACTTAGACTTATCAATGCCCATTAATACCTAAGCCTTTGGGCTTCGACATCAGGATTTTATAAACCCAAATCTCCTGAATGCCGAAATTCCGAAGAGGGTTCAACGTAGGTTATATTATAATGCAATATGATATTAATTATACTACATTATGATGTAAATAAATCACATCAAACATTTATTATAATCAATCACATAAATAGAATCTCGTTTAATTTAAATCTGTTTAATATTCGTGCAAACTTTAGAATGCAGGGAGGTAGGTTCGGGCCTTCAACCCTTTTAACTTGTTCCCTCTATCATCCCTAAATATTCGGAGTCCGACAGTCTCGAACTCCCAAAGCTACGGAGAGGGTCCCACTCCTACCATACCTTTGTGCAGATATAATTTATTATATTGTTATATAATATAATTAATTCCACTAATATAATAAATTAATTCTACTTAACATTTATTATAACATTGGGATACGGGAAAATGGGTTCGACCTTCGACCATTTTTCCTCTTACGCTCTATCTTCCCCAACACTCCAGAGTCCCGAAGCTTCAAACTCTTGGAGCCCCGAACTCCCAAAGGGTCCACGCTTACATGTGACTTCACATTAAATATTAAATTAAAAAGGGTAAAGAGGGTTTGTATTTCCTCACATGCAGGTATCACAATAAACTCATTTAAAATATACAAGGTCTCCAATATTTTATTAATACCTGAAATAAGGGAGAGAGAGAGAACTCCGGGTCAATCCCCTTCAGTTCTCCACCACATTCCTTATACTCCAATCTCCCAGAGCCCTAGAGTCCCGAAGCTCCGAAGTGACCCCATTGACACACATTACCACACCATTTAATATTCAAAGGAGTTGGCTTCATTTATGTGTAATCATTTTAATGAACCTTAAAATAATATAATATATTATTTTATATCCCTCGAAAATTACGCCCAAGTCTTAAAATTATATTAACATTATACATGAGAGAGAGAGAGAGAGAGAGAGAGAGAGAGAGAG
>ML777804.1:6145-21091 GCA_009831015.1 Picea engelmannii | reverse complement strand
GATTTACTGCCCAACAAAATTTAAGGGGATTCTTCCCAAATTTAGGGGATTTAACACAATTTAAACACAAATGTTTATTTATGCCCCAAATAGAATTTTGAGAACTTTTGCATTTTAATTCATTTAGACCAATTTCCATGTCCTCAATTTAGACCAATTTCCTCAATAATTATTTATAAGGACTTTTAATGTTTTCCCATAATTGGGATTATTTCCTAAAGTCCACACATATTGATATCTTCTAACATTTTTGGTAGGGGATTTGAGGACATATTAAAATGGAGCACTATTACGCAGAAAAATCACTCTCTTCTTTCATAGGTGTTATATATATTTTTAACTGTTCAGTCATCAATTCCCTAGCATGCATTAAACTGTACAACACAATCAACCACAACATCCACTCCCATAAATCTTATTTTAGCACACATATAGTCAAGAGATAAGAAATTAAATTCAAAGAGCTTCAGCTAAGACATTCTCTTTATTCTGCTTAAATTTCTCAAGTCACTTTTGTCAGAAATTTAACTTACATAGTTCTAAAACATAGTATAAAATTTTCTATGACCTAAACATTACAAATATTTAACCAAATATACTTATCTAGAAACCAGATAGTGATGCAAAAAGAAGTTCCCTTTTCCACCCAATCATAGGCACAACAACTCCTGGATGGATTTACCGCTAGGCACCCCCTAGCTAGATCATGATACTATGAGAGAGATTCTTCATTCTGTTCAACAACAACCGGGGATGGAGGCCACTCTCCTCCTCCCAAAGGAACTTGGCAGATCAGTTTTCTCTCCAACAAGCAAGGGGGTCTGCAATGAGTGCTTCCTCAGTCACTCATCTTCTTGCAACCCCGTTTATCAGCTTGGACTGAAAACGCTTCCCAACAAATTCCTGTACCCAAAACAAATTCATTTTTTAGTTCTTTTTAGAACGAAAGAGCTGCACATGCTCTCCCTCTTCATAAAATAGTCACCAGAGTCATTCTTCTACCTCCTCTCTACTAAAAAAAATGGCTCCTAGACTCAACCCACTGTCTCCCCTCTTCTTTGCTCTCCATTTTTCCTTGTCTCTTGGCTTCTTCAGTAAGATTTTCGTGGGTCAAATCCCCCAATTCATGGGTCAATCCAGAATCCCCTAGATGGGTACTTTCCTACCCATGCTTCCGAAACAAGGTAGTTTTGGTACAACACCCATTCCTTTTGATAAATGTGGGAATTTGATAGTTCATGTACTTACTCCCTCCATTAACCACAATTCTAGAAAAATAGGCAATCTGGATTTTTCTTGATTATTAAATTGGAAGAGGAAAATTTCCTCCTTTATTTCCTCTCATGCATCATGATCTACCTTGGAAACCCCTTCAACAATTATGCAATACTTTTCTTTTTACATTAGTAGCATAAATATTTACACTACCCTTTTAGCAAAATATAGTTACATTTACAAGTTGGGGGAAACAAGGGTATTACAAATTGCAAAATAGAGAACTATGAATCCCAATCAAAGGAATGTTGGTTGATAGAGGCAATCCCATTAAAGCGATCGAGAAAATATTTTTTCAATACAAGCAATCCCTATAATTTTCGAGAAAATGATAAAACAAACACCAACTCTCATTTCAACTAACATAAAAATAGGACCGCCCCTGTAGTTCAATGAAAGAAATTCTTTGACGGTCCATGTTGGTGAGGTATCAAAGTCAGTCAGAAAACATGGGAGGGTACAAAGCCTGGTAGAATTCTTCACCTGTCAAGCTGCCCAATGGTGGGAAACACATTCCCCTTGATTATATACATGGACTACCACTACACTATATTTTGTCGAACAATTTAGTGGGAAGAAGCTATCAGCGAGAGTCGACATCACGACATTTAAACCTAGGTTTGATCAAATGGCTCACATTCACCAGTGTGAAAACAAATGGAGAAGAGTGGGATATAGGGATGTAATAGTGTGGCCACACATGTTCCATAACACATTGGATGACATACCACACAAGTGGTACACAATCAAAGAGGCATGTGGCCATACAATTAATCAGAATGAAATAAAGGAAAATTTTATAAGAGACTTTGAATTCATCCCAGAAGAGGCACATCTGCGAGAGAAAGCACAAGAAATAAATAAATTTCTCAAGAAACCAAATCTTGATGAAATGAAAAAAAGAGGCAAGGAAAAAGTCGACATAGGGTTGATGTCGACTTGCAACTTTGTGTCGACTCAGGATGAAGAAAATTTAAGTGCACGTTGGGTAGACATGGAAAACATAAATTTTCCAAGAAAAAGCTTTTAATGGGAAAAAAATTAACCTAGGAGTAAACAACTATATAAAGACAATCTACTTAGTATACAAGGAAGACAAGGAGGATGCAAAAAATCCTGGTTTTCCTCCAAGTTATAATGAGTTTATAGTAGGTGAACGAGAATTGGATGAATCCAAAGAACTGGAATGGATGTATGTGGAAATTAAAACAAGAGAACTCGACATTTCCATAGATGGTCAACCAAAAATGACCAGAATAGGCGACTACTTGTTAGATAAATAGACAAGAAAAATACTTGACCTCTTACGTGAATACCAAGAGGTTTTTTCTCGCGACTACAATGATCTAAAATGATTGGTACAAGAGATGGGGGAGATGGAAATTGACCTCATCCTTGGGGCTAATCTTATCAAGAAACCTGTTATTCCATAAGTACAAACCTGTTGTTCAAAAATATATTGAGGAAATGTTAGTTGTTGACATTATTTACCCTATCGAAAAATTTGAATGGGCTAGTCCAATGGTGGTCCAACCCAAAAAGCACGACCTGAAGAAATTAAGAATATGTATCGATTTCAGAGGACTAAATAAGCTAACTGTAACCGACCTATTTCCAACGCTGCTCATAGATGAAATTATTAATGAAGTTGCTGGGCATGAATTCTACTACTTCACACATGACTTCTTTGGATATAACTAAGTACCAATTGCAAAGGAGGATCAAGAAAAAACAATGTTTGTATTTGAATTTGGATTATTTGCATACAAAATGATGCCTTTTGGACTAAAAAATGCAGTGGCAGTAGTTTCAAGGACAATGATAAAATCTTTTCAGGAGTACATCTATAAAACAATGGTTGTCTACTTTGATGACTAGACAATCTACAACCTATTGAAGGACCACATTCAATGTCTCCAGATGATGCTAGAAAGGTGTTGATAGATACATTTGTCCTTAAATATCAAGAAATGCATCTTTGCCACTCCCATTGGTATTCCACTGAGGCATATCGTATGCAAAGACATCAAAGTCAATATGGAAAAAAAAAAAGTAATCCTCGACTTGAAGCTATGGGTAAATAAAAGACAAATCAAAATATTCCTTGGACACATTGGGTATTATAGAAAATTCATCTGCAACTACTCCGATATTACATTTCCAATCGACAAGCTGGTCAAAAAAGAAGTCAAATTTCATTGGAGCCAAGAATGCAACGAATCCTTCGAGTTACTAAAAAGAAAATTGGTAGAAGCGCTAATACTATGATTTCCAGAATGGAATAGAAAATTCCACGCCCATATCGATGCATCCATAGTTGCTGTGGGATCAATTTTAGTACATCCATATGATGACATGATCAACCATCCCAATGCATATGCCAGTCAAAAGCTGAATAAAGAAGAACATAACTATTCAACAATAGAAAGATAAGCCTTACAAAAAATTCAACATTACTTATTATCAAATCCATTCACGTTATTCACAAATCATCAAGCTCTTAAATACCTAGTAAACAAACTGATCCACCAAGGGAAAATATGTCGATGGATACTATTGTTCTAGGAATTCGAATTAGAAGTAGTAGTCTGACTAGGTAAAAAGAATTTCGGCCGAGATCACCTATCCGGACTTGAAATAGGAGAAGATCCAATGGAAATAGAAGATTATCTACCCGGTGCACATTTATTTTGGGTCAAAACGTCTCCCAAAGAACTAAAAGAAATAGATAAATTTTTGGAGGAAGGGAAGGCCCCTAATGATCTTCCGACAAATAAAAAGAAGATTATAGCACTAAAAGCAACACCATTCACTCTTATGAATGGATACTGATAAAAACTAGGAAGTGATGATATTTTGAGAAGATGTGCCTTGGAACATGAAAGAGAAGACATAAACAATGAGGTTCATGCTGTCCTTGCAGGAGGCCATTTTCAAGATGACACAAATGCCTGGAAGATTCTTCAAGTAGGCCTCTGGTCGCTGGATTTACATAGAGACTGTTGAGAACAAGTGAAGAAATGATACAAATTTCAAAGGATGGGCTGACCTCTTTGGAAAGACGAAATTCCCTTACACTTGATAAACCCTAATTTGTTGTTTGAAATATGGGCTATTGAATTTGTGGGTCCATTCCCAAAAAGGGCCAAGAAAATAGGGGTGAAGTATATCATTAGTGCATTTGAATACCTAACAAAATGGGCCGAAGTGGAACTAGTTGAGAATTATACAAAAGAGACAACAACTAAATTTATATATGAAAACACAGTAACAATATTTAGCTATCCCCTAACTTTAATTAGTGATAAGGGAATACACTTCGTCAATGGCACAATCGAGATCTTACTTAAAAAGTTCAGGATCGACCATAGGAAAATGACGACGTATCATCCATAAGCTCATGCACAATTGAGTCCTTTAACACAACACTTCACAAGAGCTTAGCAAAACTTTGTGGGCCCGACAAGGATGATTGTGATGATAAGGTCCCAACAATATTATGGGCATATAACATTACACACAAAAGATTGACTGGTCAAACTCCATTCAAACTTGTCTATGGTAAGGAAGCTATAATTCCATTACACTTCTGTGTAAATGTAGAAAGGATAACATGTTATATAATTTGACCATATATTAAATAAAAAACAATGCTTCCATCAATTTAACAAATTGGAGGAAGAAAGAATGCTAGATCAACATCATCAATAAGTTCAAAAGCATCAACGAAAATCTTGGTATGATTGAAACCTAAGAAAAAAGACACAAAAATAAGAGATTTGGTATTGATGTATGATAGTTGGATTAAGGGAAAACTGTGGAAACTAGAAACTGCCTGGTTGGGTCCTTATGTTGTCGAGGATATCCGACCGTCGAGAGTGTTGATGATTGCAGCTATGTGAGACATTCTCCATCTTACAAGTCTATGACATGTGGATCATTGCAACTATGTGAGTCTTTCTCTAGCTTACAAACCTGAGAGAAAGCCCCTAAGAAGGGTACATGGTTCCTACCTGAGACAGAGTTGGAATGTAGAGATGACCTCCTCCATTCAGAGAGTTGAGAAGAACTCAAGATGATTATCCAGTGGGAAAGGCGATCTATTGAGTTAGACATGCTTGTGGCTGAGCACAAGATGAATGTGTGAAATCCCAAAGTGCTGGGTGCATCGTCATGTGAACATAAATGAAGATGATGTATTAGCCTCCTCTGAGCAACATAGTTGACGAGAAACTCCAGATGATTCTTCTGTGTGAGGCAGTGGGAAAGAAGATATGTAGAGTGGACGTGCCTATGGACGAGCATAGGTGAACGTGTGAAGATCTGGTTATATCATGTAATGCAGTGAGCCAAAGACATGGACATCCCTATGGATGTGCCCCTAGTGGGTGTATTAGATCCCTTTCTATATTGTTCAAGAGTCAGACCTGCCTGTAACCCTAATTGTAATGTAAAGGTACAGGTTGGCCCCACCTTAATGTTATTAGTAATAAATGTAAAAGATAATTAATCTGGTTAATATTAATTATAATGTGACTTAGAGAGGTCGGCCCTGTTGTTCCAATAGACACTTCTGTTGATAGGACATGTCTAATATAAGTAAAGTAATATTCCCCATTGTGGAATCATATCCAACACACAAGTTTGGAAATTTCAGCAAGTACATCCTCTTGGGAAAAGTGCGCACCTCTCTTGGGCGCTAGTATTCTATGGTTTAAGCACCCTCTTTTGTGCTAAGTCTTATTGGTGGTGAAGGTCTTTCTCTTGAAGAATATAGCAAAGGATTTGGCTGGGTTTTCTTCCCTTGTTGAGAAGAGTTTACCAGGATACTTCTTGTGTTCTTGTGCATGGTGTTTCTTCTTGTGATCTTGGTTGCTGCAACATTCTTGTTTATGGTTAAGACAAATGAAAATTGAAATGAACTACTTGCTTAACCTAGCTTATTGAAAAATCAACATGGTATCGGAGCATAGGTCTTGAAGATCCCATTGCACAAACATTTTCCATCCATTCTCTCTCACTTCTGCAGAAACTGTATGACCCTCCTAGGGTTTCCATAAATTTCGTACGACCTACTCCTCTAAGGGTTTTCAACACTCAAAACTTGGACGCTATGGCTAAAAAGAACATATAAGTGTACAACCTCCTCCAGTGCACCTCCAACAAGTCTGAGATTTCATTTCCGGGGATTTTGATTTTTTGGCCCTAAGGGTTTCTAGGGTTTTGCCAAATTCTGCAGAAAAATTTAGATTCTACAACTTTTTGAAGAAGCTCCTAAGCTTACCAGGGATATCATATTTATCAAGGCTTATTGATGGCAGTCATAAGCCCAACAAAACCTAAAATTTATAGCCTAGCCTAGCCGTTACGTTTTCTAGCCTAGTTGACAAGGGTTTGTGAAGATGAGCAAAATCATGATGGGAAGCAAGCTTGATGATTCAAGCAAGCTCTGTTCCAGGAAGTCAAGACATCAAAGAAATGAAGACATCAACATCTCAACACTCTCAGGTATGGTTCATATCAATGACAATACTTGGCTAATTGATAGTGGTGCCTCTAGGCACATGGCCGGTATTAGAAATCATCTAACACACTTCGTTGAGAAAGAGACACATCTACATGTTGTTCTTGGAGATGATACCAGATATAATCTGAGAGGATTTATAAATTTTGCCTTCCAACTAGATTCAAATATGCAACTTAAACTAGAAGAAGTACTATATATACCCGGAATGAAGAGAAACCTTGTCTCTATTTCGGCCTTGGAAGACAAAGGTTACAAAATTACTTTCTCAAAAGGAAGAGTTATTGCATGGCATAAAGACTCTCATATAAGCTCTTCCAAAGTAATTGGTGTCCGAGAAAACAAATTGTACAAATTGACCATCAAACCTGTTCAAGCCTTATTACATGACACTATCAGCTTGAGTGAGTTATGGCATAGAAGACTTGCTCAAATTCATTATAGAACCCTTCCAGCTCTAGGGAAAATGGTAACAGGTATACCAGAGATACAAATTCAGCATAAAGGTGTTTTCAAAGGTTGTGCCCTTGGAAAAAATGTTAACGGTTCCTTTCTTAGCAGTGACAATAGATCCAAGGAAATCTTGGACTTGATACATTCATATGTATGTGGGCCAATGATTGTTGCATCCCTAAATGGGTACTTATACTATGTACTCTTCATAGATGATCACTCTAGGAAAAATTGGATTTACTTTCTGAAGAACAAGGATGGAGTCCTTGCCAAGTTTCAAGAATTCAAAGCTCAGATTGAAAACCTGATCGAAAGAAAAATCAAAACATTAAGGTCAGACAATGGAGGAGAATACACCTCAAAAGAATTCAACAATATTTGTATTGAAGTAGGAATCAAGAGGGAGTTCACAGTTCCTTACAAAACTCAACAAAATGGGGTTGCTGAAAGGAAAAACATAACTATCATTGAGGAAACTAAAGCAATGATACATGATCAGAGTCTACCTATGAATCTATGGGCAGAAGCATGCATGACAACAATATATGTTCAAAACCGTAGTCCTCATCAGATCCTGAAGAACATTAATTGAGAAGAAGAATTCACCAAAGTGAAGCATGAGATCAGACACTTCGGAATATTTGGATGTCCAGTTTACCTTCATGTACCTAAAGAAAAGAGATACAAACTAGAACCTTCAAGAAGAAAGGGTACATTTGTAGGATACATTGAATCCTCAAAAGCATATCGAATCTACATCCCAGGCCAGAGACAAATTGAAGTAAGAAAAGATATTACTTTTGAAGGAGAAGTAGCCTTCCAGAAATCCAGAGAAGCTCAGACGAAAATTGATAGTGAAACAATACCTTCTCCCCCTTCAACAGTTCAGAGGGAAACATATATTATTTTAGATGAGCCAATAGCTCCAGTTTCTATAGAAGATTCAATTGCCCCAAGAAACATACCTAGAGACATCACAGTTGGACACAAAAGACCTGCTTGGGCTCAACAAACTTTATAAGAAGAAGAAGGGCATAAATCCCCACATGGAGCAACCAGAGAAAGAAAGAGACCAAAGAGATTCTCAAGCTACCTTTCAGCCATGACCCACATTATTGACTCAAAGCCAACTTGTCATGGAGAAGATTTAGGTGAAAAAGTATGGAAATATGCCATGACTGAAGAACACCAATCTATATTAAAAAATGATGCATGGGATGTTGTTCCAAGACCAGAGGGAAAGTCCATAGTGACTTCCAAATGGATTTACAAAATCAAACATGTTGCTGATGGAAGCATTGAAAAATACAAAGCAAGATTTGTGGCCAGAGGGTTTTCGCAAATAGAGGGATTTGACTATGATGATACTTTTGCACCTGTAGCCAGATATACCTCCATCCGATCTATCATTGCACTAGCTGCTTCCATGGGTTGGAAGCTACATCAGATGGATGTAAATACAACTTTTCTCAATGGTGAAATTGAGCAAGAAGTTTATATTGAGCAACCATAAGGTTTCATTGTACACAAGGAAAAATCTCATCTATGCAGGTTGAAGAAAACCCTATATGGTCTAAAACAAGCACCACGTGCTTGGTATGAGAAAATGGATGGATTTCTGATGAGTTTGGGCTTCAAAAAAAGTGCAGCTGATCCAAACTTGTATTATCACATTGATGGAAATGAGTGTCTGATTTTGGTCTTATATGTGGATGATCTTTTCCTCACCAGTTCAGAGAGACTCATTGCTGAATGCAAGAAAGCTTTGACTACCAAATTTGAAATGAAGGATTTGGGCCTAATGCATTATTTATTGGCACTAGAAGTATGGCAAAGAACAAATGAGATTTTTCTAAGTCAAGGAAAATATACTATGGAGATACTGAAAAAGTTCAGTATGACAGAATGGAAATCCATGCCTACTCCAATGGTAGAGGATTTAAAGAAAATGAGTGACATTGATTCAGAAGATGTAGATCCACATTTATACTGACAATTGATTGGATCTATGATGTATCTATTTGACACTAGACCAAACATTTTCTATGCAGTGAATGTGCTTAGCCAGTTCATGATCCAACCAAAACATACACACTGGATAGATGCAAAACACGTACTAAGATACTTACGAGGCACAATTGGTTATGGCCTGAGATATGCATCCAATGTGGACTTGATCCTGCAAGGATATGCCGATGCAGATTGGGCAAGAAGTGTAGTAGACAGAAAGAGCACCTCAGGTTGCTGCTTCACCTTAGGATCGACCATGGTTTCTTGGTGTAGTAGAAAACAAAGATCCGTGGCTTTAAGCACTATAGAGGCAGAGTACATTGCACTAAGTGTGGCAATTCGTGAAGAAGTATGGCTTCAAAAAATTTTGATTGACTTGTTCGATCATGAGATGGATCTGATTACTATTCATTGTGATAACCAGAGCTGTGTAAAGCTCTTCGAGAACCTAGTGTTTCATGACAGATCAAAACACAATGAAATAAAGTCTCATTATATCAGAGACATGGTGCAGAGAAAAACAATACACGTGCAATATCTTTCTACTCATGAACAAATTGCATATATCTTCACTAAACCACTTGCCAAGACAAAGTTCGAGTATTTCCATGAGAGACTTGGCCTGGTGGAAAATGCCTCCCTAGCTGAGAGGGAGTGTTGATGATTGCAGCTATGTGAGACATTCTCCATCTTACAAACCTGTGAAATGTGGATCATTGCAGCTATGCGAGTCTTTCTACAACTTACAAACCTGAGAGAAATCCCCTAAGAAGGTTACGTGGTTCCTACCTGAGATAGAGATGGAACGTAGAGATGACCTCCTCCATTTAGAGAATTGAGAAGAACTCGAGATGATTATCTAGTGGGAAAGGCAATTTGTTGAGTTAGACGTGCCTGTGGCTGAGCACAAGGTGAACGTGTGAAATCCCAAAGTGCTGGGTGCATTTTCATGTGAACATAAATGAAGATGATGTATTAACCTCCTCTGAGCAACATAATTGACGAGAAACTCCAGATGATTCTCATGTGTGAGGTAGTGGGAAAGAAGATCTGTAGAGTGGATGTGCTTGTGGACGAGCACAAGTGAATGTGTGAATATCTGGTTCTACTGTGTAATGCAGTGAGCCATAGATATGGACATACCTACGGATGTGCCCCTAGTGGATGTATCATATCCCTTTCTATATTGTTCAAGATTCAGACCTTCTTGTAACCCTAATTGTAATGTAAAGGGTACAGGTCGACCCCACCTTAATGTGATTAGTAATAAATGTAAAAGATAATTAATCTGGTTAATATTAATTATAATGTGATTTAGAGAGGTCGACCCTGTTGTGCCAATAAACACTTCTGTTGATAGGACAAGTCTAATATAAGTAAAGGAAGATTCCCCATTGTGGAATCATATCCAACACACAAGTTTGGAAATTTCAGCAAGTACATCCTCTTGGGAAAAGTGTGCATCTCTCTTGGGTGCTAGTCTTCTAGGGTTTAAGAACCCTCTTGTGTGCTAAGTCTTATTGGCGGTGAAGGTATTTCTCTTGAAGAATATATCAAAGGATCTGGCTGGGTTTTCTTCCCTTGTTGAGAAGGGTTTCCTAGGATACTTCTTGTGTTCTTGTGCATGGTGTTTCTTCTTGTGATCTTAGTTGCTGCAACATTCTTGTTTATGGTTAAGACAAATGCAAATTGAAATGAACTACTTTCTTAACCTAGCTTATTGAAAAATCAACAGAGAGAAGTTCAATTAAGAACATTGCAAGGGCACCCCTTTCAAAAATTGTTCAATGGGGCTCGACTGAAAAAGTATAATACCTAACAACCACGACACTTATTGGTGAAAACCTCTTTAGGGGTGCCAATAGGATCCAACTATGTTGAAAATATTTCGGGGAGGCCAAGGTCGAGTTGAAGAAGAAAAAGAAAATATATAGAATAAAAATAAATAAAACAAAGAAAGAAAAAACAAAAGAAAATAAAAGGAAATAAGATACAAAATAACAAAAAAAGAGAGTAACGCAAGGAATAAAAAAATTGGTTACATAATTAGGTACAAAATTGTCGAAAGTAAGCAAGTTACTTAAATATATATGACCAATTTGAACCATCAAGAAGCAATCCTTCAAGCCAATGCACTCAACATGAAGAGAGAAAAGAGTCCCTAGCAAACACAACAAATACTTAGAGAAGAAAAACAAAAGTCCAGATAAATTTCAATGCAAAACATGACCTCCATTAGCTTCTAAGAAAATGAGTGAGACAATCAAGTGAAAGGGAAATATCCAAGTCAGTTGAGCGTGAAATCCTCATATGAAATGAGCATGGATCCATAAATCAAGTGAGTGTGGAAACTATAAATCAAGTGAGTGTGATTATTCTCAATTCAATTGATAGAAATAATAGAAGAAATCAACTGGGCCAAGCATTGGAAAAATTTCACCGCATGGGGCATGAAGGATGGAATGTGGAAAGAGGAGACAAAATTCCTTCAAAAAGTCAGAATACGAAATTTCCTTGGTTCCCCGCAGGTTGCAGATCTCGAGGAATGGAAGGAATAGAAAATAAAGTTCCTTGTCAATCGGTATCACAATAGCCACCTCTGGCTATCCTACCCCGTCAGAATCACTGGAGGTATGATACATCACATCAAATGATTTCCACATGGAGGGACTACGGTGCCAAATATCCTCAACTTAGCCAACTAGATACAGTTCCTCATGGGGGGAATGCTGAAAAATAACTCAAAGGCACTGCTGATCAATAAAGTAATATAACCGAGAGCCAAATAGACTTGCATCATCTTTTCCTTGTGATTTATTCCTGTAGGTTGAGCATCAAACGTCAAACTCACAATGCTAGAACCTATATGCCAAATCCTCCAAACATGTGAAATGTTCAACTGGGTAGAGCACCTCACTGGAATTATAAAAAGAAATTGTAGAGAATGTCAAGAGCAAAGTCGAGCAATACAATTCTCTTCTTTACTAATTTGGATTGCTAGGAGCCACTTCGCCCCAATCGAGGGGCTGACCTTCATAGCAAAGTATGTCTCTTCCATGGAAAATTTAGGGATTTCACCCCGAGAGCAATCAACTCATCATATTCTCTCTCACTCGACAAGAAGTTCAGAAATTAGGTCATCAATTAAAAAAATGCATCGAATAGATGGAGGGTCAAAAGGATAGTTCATCAAGCATTACCACCAAAATCCCATATTCAACTAAATATTGATAGCACTAGGGTCTGGTGTGGAGTTTAGTCGGCCCTTGTGCCAAATGATTCGAAATATCAATTGACCAGATTACATATTTTTCAAGAGCTTGAACGAAAACTAGGATATAAAATGGAGATTCCATAAGATGTGATCCAGGAAGGATCAACTTTAATAAATCCTACAGATGCCAAACAAGAAGAGGTGAGAGAAGCCACACTTTACACTATTCAATTTGTCAAAAAATTGGGAATGGAGAAAGGAAGTACTGCAAAACAGACTCTTGTCAAGAGAAGACTATAGGAGAGAGTATAAAAGGAAAGAAAATCATTAACCTAGATGAAACTCCTGAGGACATTTAGTACATTCGTCATGAGACATTCTAGTCGGACACCTCACTAAATTTTGAAGACCCTTTGATGAAAGAAAAAATTGCCACTATTACAAGTAAGATAGCCCAACATATCAAATAACAAGAGAAACAAACTTGATAGGATGAAAAACACAACTAGAAAAATACTACAATCAAGCATTGGGTTGGAATTTAAGGAAGCCATGACAAACATATAAGAAAAATATGCCGAAGTACAAAAATCCAAAGTTTCTCTCGACAAGCATGTCGAAATTAGGAACGATAAAAAACAAAGATTAGAAGATCAATAGGAGGAAATTACAGGCTGGATAAATACTGGTACAATGCATTGACAAAAAACAAACCAACTAGATCCAAGTACCAATCCTGTCCCAAAAAGACAAAGAACAAGGACAAGTGCAATCGACTTGACTAGGGAATCACCATCAACCATCCCTGTTTTGATCATTGAAGAAAAAGCACCAACAAAGAAAGTGCCCATGCAAAAAAAGAAAATAAGGATAATGTTGGGAAAGGGGTGGAACCTGTAATGAAAAAGGAAAACAATTATGCAGATAATCGAAGAGGGAGTAAAAATTTCGAAGACAAAGGTGGTGTCTAAAGACACCATTACATCACTTAAGCAAAGCACATTGTGATCAACACATAACAATGCATATTGGACCTTGATATCTCCCTATGATATCACTTCGATTGCTTGATCACTTGATGATAATGACCCAAGGGGTCTACTATTTATAGCCTCACGATCTAACCAAATTCCATGAAATCAGGAAGATACTGTCCACATATAATCATCAGTTGTTAGAGTTGACTCCAACAAATCTGCACTGTCAATTCATCTTGACAAATATGCTCGACCAGATCGTCCATGCATCCAAATCGTAGTTGATTGCTGGGCTAGTTGATCCACCGCCCACCTGACTTTCATACCTAGTTGATCTAGTTGATCCTCATACCTGATTTTCGCCATTACATACTATCACATTTTCAAAGGTTTACCTTTGGCTAAGAAATTTAATTGTAGGCTTGACCCTGTTTAGATGTGGTATCCTACTTTATGGAAACAAAATTCTATGTACCACTTTTATGAAGTAAAGAATGCATTCATTTCTTCTTTCAAAAAACTTATTTATGGGCCGAACACATCTAGATTGTGTCTAGAAGCAACATCCTTCTTATATAAGAGAGGAAGCTTCGAAGAAATGAAGCATTTCAGTATTATTAGGATATATTGTTCTCGTGAAATACCCTCATATCTGCCATACAAATTTTCAGATAAGATATTTGTTGTTGAAGTATGGAAGTAGTATATATTTTGGGCCCATTTCTTCAATGAAAAGAGGAAGATACAATTATTTCTTCTTCCATGGAAAATTAGAGAGATTACATTGAAAAACATTACACACATCAATGAATTTTTAGTCCAGTTTGATCAGTTTGATCCTAGCCAGTTATTTATGAAACACATGACATTTGTCGGGTACAGTGCCCCATTTTCTAATACATTCCTGTTTAGAGAAGAAGAGCGTGATTGTCAAAACCATCAAGAATTGTTTATTGAGAAAAGGAAAGAGGAGATTGAAACAATTGTTAGTACCACTAATCAATATAAACAATAAGGAAGAGTTGTGAACAAGAGGATTTCATGGTCTCCTAATATTTCTCAAAAAAACGGCCCACCAAAACAAAAATCCTAGTTTGCAGTTCAAGAGCAAAGGAAATATTCCATAGATAATTTCGATGATGGAGGTGAACAAAACCCTCCTAAGGGAAATCTAGAAATACCTCACAAACTCCCTGTCACAAGCAAGTGGAAAAGAGGAAGAAATAATGAAAGAGAAAGTGAAGGCGTACCTGAAGAAGAAATTGTTCTTGAAGATATGGATCTTGATGTGAATATAGAGGACATTGAATTTCCAAATGAAGAACAAAGGATTCATGAGAGAAAAGCAATTGCAACAGAAATGGCCACACATGAGCCAATTGTATTTGAAGAGGAATCCATGACCCTGCACAATGACATGTTTGACAAAAATCCAAAGAAATTGGTTATTGAGAAAATCCATTCAAAAGATAAAAAGGTTAAAGGAAAATTAA
>ML777803.1:1482682-1493128 GCA_009831015.1 Picea engelmannii | reverse complement strand
GCAAATGCTGTCTCTTTTCTCAGCTCAACCTCTCTCTTGCTCTCTCTTGTTCTCTCAACAAGAATGTTGCAACTTTCTTGTTCTTGGCATCTCACCAAGAACCTCTTGGCATCTCACCAAGAATCTCTTGCTCTCTCAACAAGGCTGTTGCTGCATCTTCTTCTCTTTCTCTTGGCATCTCACCAAGAGCCTCTTGGCCTCTCACCAAGATTTCTTCAACTCCCTTGTTACCCAAGAATGGGTGCGCCCACTTGCCTTAATCAACTTCATGAGGGAAGGTGAGGAGTTTTCTAATCTAACAGCTGAGATTAGATTAGATGGGTGGCTGAGATTTNNTGTCTCTTCACTCACCCTCACTTTAATCATAAAGTTATCTTTTAATTTGCATCTCACAAATTAATTTGACTAAGACCCAATTTCGGCAATTTCTCCCCCTTAGGGCCTAGGGAAGAGAAACACTTGCCTTGGTACATAATTTAACAGAAGGGGCTAAAGGCCCAGAAGGTAAAAGCAAGTTGGAAAAAGATAAAAGCCTAAAAATAAAACCTCGAGATGCTTCGCCCAGGGATCCTCGAGAAAGCAGTAAAAGGCTTCTCAGCAGGAAACAAGAGGGACCCATAAAAGTAATAAAACAATACCTAGTTAGAGGATAGGGGGTCTCATCACGAGCCAACCTATTAGGTCCTGACACTACTAGCAGTTGGTTACCACGCCAGGGTAGTGACTCTTGGTTGCATGGCTAAGAGAAAGGGGGTCTCATCACGAGCCAACCTTTTCTTCTCTGTGAAAGTACTTGTGGGTAACATTTCCACCACTAGTCACCACGCCAGGGCAATGTCCCCTGATTAGCTTCTTGAAGAAAAATCAATAAAGAATAAAGAATAAAAGGCATGAATGGGCTTGGAAAAAATTGCATCCAGGACAGGTGCAACTCGCCTTCTACAAAGGCACCCATAGGTAAAGCTTTGCACCCCCCTGCTTTCACTGCGCCCATTGACAGGACATCCCTTATCCACCTCACCCACTTGCATGACTTAGATTTAGTCTTTTCCGAGAACTTTCCTTTTCCAGTGGACACTAGCCCAATAGGACACTCTGTCACTTTCCCCAAACTTGTATTGCAGACTTGTATAATGTCTTTGAGCATTCAACTGGGGTAATAGGGGTTTTATGCACATGTTTAATAATATTGATGATGAGATGTGATTGACATTTCTATGATCCCTGTGACTTATGAGCCCATGGAGGGCGTAGCTGTTGATGTGCAGGATCATGCCCGACGGACAAGTACCACGTTGGACAAGTACACATGGGGAGGTGATCAGTTCGAACCTCCATGGGGCTGAAGAGCCCACCCAATGGATGTTGAGACCCCAACAATGGGTAGAGACGTGGAAGAGCGTTTGTGCTAGGGAAGAGCAAAAGAATCCACCAGAGGCAACTGAGCAGACCTGTCCCTAGGGGGGTTGAGCCCTCTCCACAGGAACATTGGCCTTGGAAGGCCCAGGACGTCTCCCAGGAAGCCCATGACATCACCCAATAGTATGGATGTTTTGGGAGGCAGCTTTGGTATTTTTGGCACGTGTGGCAGCTTTGAGAAGCCCAAGGAGGGCTAACATCTCACTCCAGGAGGCTACATTTTCCCTAGAAGGGGCTAACGTCACCCTAGAAAGGGGATGACGTCTCTCTATTGCTTGATTAGGGTTTAATTTTAAGACATTTAATGTAAAACAATATGATTTTAGTATTTTGGCCTTGTTGACCTTTTTCATGACCTAAAAAGTAAAATTAGGTCATGCACTATATGAATTGAGGGTTTCCACCTTCATTTTTTCATCATCTTTCACTCACTCATTAGTGAGGTCTGAAATTTGCGCCATTTTTGGGGTGATTGGCTGAAATTGTGAGGCGCATTTGTTGAAGGAAGACTTTTTCTTGGCATTTTGGCATTTCTCTTAGTGGAAGGTGTTGCAACTAGGGTTTTGCTATGTGATTCTTGGTTAAATGTACGTGAATTTCTGCAAAACTTCTTGATTGAATGGTTGTAGTGTTGTTTTCTTGCATTTATTATTATAATTTGTTGAATCAAACCCTAGGTGACAAGCACACATTGAAGGTCCTTGCCTCATGTCCCTACGAAGGTTTTAAGCCATTTTATTTGCTAAAGTGAGATAGAGCCTTGCCTTAGCAACACTCTATTATTTCTTTCTAGCCATTTGATTTGTTGAAGAGGATAGAGCCTTGCCATAGCAACACTCCATCCATCTTCTTCTTGCTAGCCGTTTTTCTTATTTGTTGAGCTAAGAAGGAGAAAACGCACCAAGGCCTAGTTCCCCTACACCTTGGTGAGCTGTTTTTCCCTAGGGTTTGCCTAGTAAAGCCTTGCTTTAGCAACATGTTTCTTACAAAACCTCTTGTCTTACCTCCTATCAACCATTATTTAAGCTAGCCGTTGCCATTAAGCTAAGGAAGGAGGAGAGAGCACTAAGGCCTTGCCATAGCAACACCAAAATGCGCCTCTCTCCCCTAGGGTTTCATTCTTGAGGCCTTACCATAGCAACACCTCAAGGTTTAACTCTCTTGTCCTTAGTTTTACCACTTTCACTTGATCCTTCAGCTTTTGCGTCCTCCTTTTGACTCCATATACTCTAGGAGTGCACTGATCTAAGGCCTTTTGTGTTGAGTAACTTGATCCTACAAACTTCCAATACCTTTGAACAAACCCTAAATATACTAACCCTAGCCTAGACTAACTCTACTAACCCTAGTGTCGTCGTCATCTTTCTTGTGCTATAAACACCTTTGTGCAACTATCATTTTACTTTTAAAGCAATTGAATGGTTGGTTAAGGCATTATCTATGAAGTGTTAATTTACATTGAATGCCAAGTTTCTTTAGCATTTATTGAGAAGTGATATTGTAACCGTTGCTATTGTACAAACACTGACTTCGTCAATATTTATTGCTCAATTGCTTATTATTAGAAAAGTCATTGATTATATGAAGTACTAACCAACAAGCAAGCTTGCACATGTAGTTTTATTGTTGCTTTGTTCTTGGGCAGGGATACTTCTTGGTTACTACTTCTGGTTATCTTTATTGGCTATAAGTCGGACTTTCTAATCAGGTGGTGACTTATGAGGGGGATTATTATCATTTAGCCTTTCTAAGCCCTTTGCCTTCTCAAAACCCAGGTCATCGGGGACGTCTCCCCTGGGCCTTACCTCCCTAAATAGAAAGAACCATCCCATCGAGGTGACAGTGGGTGGGATTGGTTCAATTACGCCAGTTTGATCTCTTTTCATCCATCTATTATCCTAACTACAAACTGTGCGATAACATTTTGGCGCCGTTGACGGGAAACACTGAGTCAAACCTTCCTCAAGACGACACTTTTCGGTAAGCCTTGCCTCTAGAGTCTTTGTCTTACAAGTTTACCTGGCGACTCCACTTAGGGTGTTTTCCCTTATCCTTTGATAATTTCAGGCAAATTATCTGGCGACTCCACTAACTTTTTCCCAGGTGCCACCTTACTCTTAACTCTGTGATATTACCAAGTTATGGGATCATGGCATCATGGGAACAACTATATCCAACTATTGATTTCAAAAGCCTTCAAGGATACTCAACCCGTCTTGATACAAAATGGTCAAACAACCTTCCAAGATTTTGGGGCCTCCCAACTCCTCACATCATAAATTTTCTGGAGTATATATGCGAGGTAGAATCGGGAGGGGAGGATGCTCTAATAAAACTGTTTATACTCCCTCTGCCATCCTTCCTACAAGATTGGTTCAAGGGTTGTTGCGAAGATAGGGGTATATCATCTTTCATACACCTCATCAGTAGGTTTATTGACTTTACCAAACCACGTTGCCAAACGTATGAAGATGCCCTTCATAATCTCACAATAGCCTTGGAAGACGGAGGATTCACTATTGAGATTGTAGTAGATATCAGAAATGCATATCATATTCAACATCAAGAACCCTCTGATGTGAAAGAAGAGATTCATTAAGAACATTGTCAACCCCTTGAAGAGGAGCAAGATTTTTCCCATGATTCAATAGAATGAAGTAGAGATATAACTAGAGAAGTGAATTATGAGGATGAAGCACCAGTAACCGCTCCTCAGTCTGATGAATCTCTCTAAGATCCCATCCCTTCTGCACAAGATGAAGAGAATGAGGTAAGTCATTTTCCTTTCCAATTTTTTGATGATGCCTTATTCTATGATTCACAAAGTGAAGAGGAAATGGAACCCTTGGACAAGCTAGATCCTCTATATCTCAAAACTGAAGATGTAGAGGAAGATCTTCCACTTGATGAAGTTATCCAAATACTTGAAGCTCCTGCATAGGTAGGATTAAGAAAGGTGAGTTGTTTCCCCTTCCAAATTTTTAATGATTCTTTATCTTATGATATGGAGAGTAAAGAAGTATTGGATGTTTTAACCCCTTCATGTTATGATGAAGATGACGATTCTATTGATAATTTTGATGAATTCATACATGTCGGGAAACGTAAATGGGATATGATTGGATATGATGGCGATCCCATTTACGACATTGATGGTCATATCCAAAAGTTGCCTTTGCATTTATCACATGAAGTTACTAATAATTTTGACATTTGGCAACAAGAACTTGACTTTATTCTGACACCCAAGGATGACTTGATGCTATTCTCTCCTAATAAGAACTTTGTTGACTATCCATCTAAGCACTTAGATTTATCCTATGAAGAAAGTTATCAACCTTCGTTCTGCTCAGATCTTGATGAAAGTAAGGAGGTTACTTCCGTGAAACAAGATGCTTGTGCTAAGGCTTTCCACCTCCCTTTGATTACTTTACCTTGCTATGTCACTGAAGGTATGGTTTGGAAACATGTCCCTTATCCCAAGGCTCCTATAAGACAAAACCTCATTTTGGATTTTAGGGGAAAGTTGAGTACCTCAAGAAGAAGCTTATTATCACAGTATTCCAGCTTCCCCTTAAGGAATTATCAGTCATCCTTTCAGCTCTTGCTAATCCCTTCTCCGGCCTTAAGTTGTGAAGACGTCCAAGGTAGCCAGCATTAAGATTTCTCGAGTCAGTCTCTTGAACCTTTGACTTTTCACGATCCATTTCTGAGATGGATTGAGCACTCTCCTGAGAGTATGTCTTGGCATCACCTTTTCCCTCCCACCCGCCTCCATGAGCTAGATCTCACAGTTTCCATTGATATGATACATTTTCTAACTAATGTTATTATTGTTCTTAACTTATCACTATTTTGGCTTATGATGAAGCACAAAGGCAGGTATTGTGGGACGTTACTGGATGGGTTTCACTGATCATTTGACCACATCTAAAATCCACCTAGCAGGTAAGTACAGGTAAGTAGGTAGGCATTTTTGCATTCATTGTACTATACCATCTGCATTGCATACTAGAGTAGTTTGCTTTTACATTCACACTTATGATTGCTTTATTTCAGTCTTATATATATATATATATATATATGATGGGGTGGTATCACCACCCCAACCGGTTACTAATAGTTGCTATTGAGATCAAGCAGGTAAACAGGTTATCCCGGAGATGATGAGGTTCTCATGCGCTCTACGGTGAGCACATGTCCTCGAGTTGGAGCCAAATGTTATCCTCACTTTTAGGGATAACTAGGAGATTATGTATCGAGGCCCACAGGTCCTAGACATGGAGTACCAAGAGCCAGATCGACTTAAGCATGGCCCTGGAGGGCCCATCTATTCTCCCTTTCAGCACCTCTACTTTGTCAACAACAACAACATCCATCACCTTCGGCTGAGTCTTGTATCAGAGATGGTTCTTGCTCCATGAGGTAATGAGTCCGGGTATCATGGTATGTGTCACTCTGATCCTCAAAACCTTTGAATATGTGCATTCAATTCCTTTGTTTCTAACAAATGCTTGGATCTTATACTTGTCCACTTGACCATGTCTGGGGGGGATGACAGGTTGCCCTAGTAAGCCTGTGCCCATAGGTTTTGGTTTGCCACTAGAGGGATTTCTAAAAGGTCATTGTTCGCTCCCTCCATACTACCACTTTTTCATATTGCTTCCCGCTCATCTACTCCATTCACTTGTCTGGGCATTGGGTTGGCTAATCATTTAAGGGTTTCACCTTGCCTTGTGGGAAGAAGGGGCTAAAGGCCTAGAAGGTAAAAGCAAGCTGGCAAAAGATAAAAGCCTAAAAATAAAACCTCGAGATGCTTCGCCCAGGGATCCTCGAGAAAGCAGTAAAAGGCTTCTCAGCAAGAAACAAGAGGGACCCATAAAAATAATAAAACAAGACCTAGTCAGAGGATAGGGGGTCTCATCATGAGCCAGCCTATTAGGTCCATGGGTACCTAATAGTATGGCACTACTAGTAGTTGGTTACCACGCCAGGGTAGTGACTCTTGGTTGCATGGCCAAGAGAAAGGGGGTCTCATCATGAGCCAACCTTCTCATTTATGTGAAAGTACTTGTGGGTAACATTGCCACCACTGATCACCATGCCAGAGAAATGTCCCCTGATTAGCTTCTTGAAGAAAAAGCAATAAAGAATAAAGAATAAAAGGCATGAATGGGCTTGGAAAAAATTGCATCCAGGACAGGTGCAACTCGCCTTCTACAAAGGCACCCACAGGTAAAGATTTGCACTCCCTTGCTTTCACTACGCCCATTGACAGGACATCCCTTATCCACCTCACCCACTTGCATGACTTAGATTTAGTATTTTCCGGGAACTTTCCTTTTCCAGTGGACACTAGCCCAATAGGACACTCTGTCACTTTCCCCAAACTTGTATTGCAGACTTGTATAATGTATTTGAGCATTTAACTGGGGTAATAGGGGTTTTATGCACATGTTTAATAATATTGATGATGAGATGTGATTGACATTGCCATGATCCCTGTGACTTATGAGCCCATGGAGGGCATAGCTGTTGATGTGCAGGATCATGCCCGACAGATAGGTACCACGTTGGACAGGTACACATGGGGAGATGATCAGTTCGAACCTCCATGGGACTGAAGAGCCCACTCGATGGATGTTGAGACCCCAGCAATGGGCAAAGACAGGGTAGAGTATTTGTGCCAAGGAAGAGCAGAAGAAGAATCCACCAGAGGCAGCTAAGAAGACCTGTACCTAGGGGGGTTGAGCCCTCTCCACAGGAACGTTGGCCTTGGAAGGCCCAGGACATCTCCCAGGAAGCCCATGATGTCACCCAACAGTATGGATGTTTTGGGAGGCAGCTTTGACAATTTTGGCACGTGTGGCAACTTGGAGAAGCCCAAGGAGGGCTAACGTCTCACTCCAGGAGGCTGCATTTTTCCTAGAAGGGGCTAACATCACCCTAGAAAGGGGATGACGTTTCTCTATTGCTTGATTAGGATTTAATTTTAAGACATTTAATGTAAAACAATATGATTTTAGTATTTTGGCCTTGTCGGCCTTTTTCATGACCTAAAAAGTAAAATTAGGTCATTGCACTATATAAATTGAGGGTTTTCACCTTCATTTTTTCATCATCTTTCACTCACTCATTAGTGAGGTCTGAAATTTGCGCCATTTTTGGGGTGATTGGCTGAAATTGTGAGGCGCACTTGTTGAAGTAAGACTTTTTCTTGGCATTTTGGGATTTCTCTTGGTGGAAGGTATTACAACTAGGGTTTTGCTATGTGATTCTTGGTTAAATGTAAGTGAATTTCTGCAAAACTTCTTGATTGAATGGTTGTAGTGTTGTTTTCTTGTATTTATTATTATAATTTGTTGAATCAAACCCTAGGTGACAAGCACACATTGAAGGTCCTTGTCTCATGTCCCTACGAAGGTTTTAGGCCATTTTATTTGCTAAAGTGAGATAGAGCCTTGCCTTAGCAACACTCTATTCTTTCTTTCTAGCCATTTGATTTGTTGAAGAGGATAGAGCCTTGCCATATAAACACTCCATCCATATTCTTCTTGCTAGCCATTTTTCTTATTTGTTGAGCTAAGAAGGAGAAAACGCACCAAGGCCTAGTTCCCCTACACCTTGGTGAGTTGTTTTTCCCTAGGGTTTGCATAGTAAAGCCTTGCTTTAGCAACACATTGCTTACAAACCCTCTTGTCTTACCTCCTATCAACCATTATTTAAGCTAGTCATTTCCATTAAGCTAAGGAAGGAGGAGAGAGCACTAAGGCCTTGCCATAGCAACACCAAAATGAGCCTCTCTCCCCTAGGGTTTCATTCTTGAGGCCTTGCCATAGCAACACCTCAAGGTTTAACTATCTTGTCCTTATTTTTACCACTTTCACTTGATCCTTCAGCTTTTGCGTCCTCCTTTTGACTCCATATACCCTAGGAGTGCACTGATCTAAGGCCTTTTGTGTTGAGTAACTTGATCCTACAAACTTCCAATCCCTTTGAACAAACCCTAACTATACTAACCCTAGCCTAGACTAACTCTACTAACCCTAGTGTTGTTGTCATCTTTCTTGTGCTATAAACACCTTTGTGCAGCTATCATTTTACTTTTAAAGCAATTGAATGGTTGGTTAAGGCATTATCTATGAAGTGTTAATTTACATTGAATGCCAAGTTTCTTTAGCATTTATTGAGAAGTGATATTGTAATCGTTGCTATTGTACAAACACTGACTTCGTCAATATTTATTGCTCAATTGCTTATTATCAGAAAAATTATTGATTATATGAAGTACTAACCAACAAGCAAGCTTGCACATGTAGTTTTCTTGGGCAGGGATACTTCTTTGTTACTACTTCTGGTTATCTTTATTGGCTATAAGTCGGACTTTCTGATCAGGTGGTGACTTGTGAGGGGGATTATTATCATTTAGCCTTTCTAAGCCCTTTGCCTTCTCAAAACCCAGGTCACCGGGGACGTCTCCCCTGGGCCTTACCCCCCTAAATAGAAAGAACCTTCCCATCGAGGTGACAATGGGTGGGATTGGTTCAGTTACGCCAGTTTGATCTCTTTTCATCCATCTATTATCCTAACTACAAACTGTGTGATAACAGAAACCATGGAAGCCAAGAGCCCAAGTTATGTCCCAAGATCCTTTTTCACCATATTTTGCACCTTATAATGCTTATCAGCAGCAATGGAACAGTCAAATTCAGTGGCAATCCACTTGTCCAAAACAACAAACCCAAACTCAATCGTGGTAGCAAAATTGGAGAGGTATCCCTTACGGAAACATGCCTCAACAACAATTCCCAATACCTTATCCTAACTACTCACAATATCCACAATACCCCCCATCCATGCCACCATTGTATCCTACCACGCAAGCAACAATCCCACAATTACCACAGCTAGTTGCAAACCAAAACCCTCCCACACCAACACAAATGCTTGCATAGTCGGTGTCGAATCCAAACAATAGAGTAGCACAACCTTCCTTTAATGTTGAGATGCAGCCTTTTTCGACTTACTTGGTCACCCCTATGCCCTTGCAAAATATACATATGAGATCAGGGAAAGTCTTGAAACCAAGAGATTCCATGGTTGTCATTGAGGAAGAAATAGAAGGAGAAGAAACTCCTGAACAATCAATGAAAGATGACCAACCAAGAAAGATATTTACTCCCTCCATTCTGACAAAAACACCTACTATTCCTCATACAGAACAACCTCAAGCACCTAAACTTCCACCTTACCCAAAAAGGTTGGCCATAGAAAAGCCTATCGTCCTCCCTAAATTTGACTTAGAGGCTGAGCTACGAAATGTTTGTGTCAAAATACCCCTGTTGCAAGATATAAAATGCATCCCCATTTACGCAAAAACCATCAGGGATTTATGCATTAAGAAACCTGGAAGGAAGCGAAAAGATTCCCTCACTATCCAAGTAGTAGGTCAACTGGCCAAGTTAATGTCTAGGAAACCATTTGTTGAAAAAATATGGAGACCCTGGGAACCCCATAGTCACCTTTTCCATCAATGATGTCCCTATAGGAAATACTTTGATTGATTTGGGGGCTGCAATAAATATCATGACCGTTTTGACCATGGAAACAGTGCAATTAGATACTCTCCAGCCAACACCTACGGTACTCGAACTTGCGGATAGATCTAGGGTCAAGCTTGCTAGTGTTCTCGATGATATATTGGTAACTTTAGACTCTTGGGAGTATACTGTTGATTTTCTAGTTATCCAACCTAAAACCAACATGGAAGGCCACCCTTTGATCCTTGGGAGACCATGGTTGGCCACAACTGATGCTTTCATTGGCTGTAGGTCCGGAGAGATGACCATATCAAATGGATTAGCTGTTAAGAAAATCACTTTGTACCAGTGTTGATTAAGTCGGCCACGGCAAAAAGTCGGCGAGGGTCCGGAAAAAATCGTTTCGGCAAAAGTCGGAAAAAAATCGGAAAACCACGACAAACATTAAAAAATACAAAATATATTCATTTTTTTCAAAATTTTAAAC
>ML777803.1:1453468-1478330 GCA_009831015.1 Picea engelmannii | reverse complement strand
ATTAATTCACCCACATTGTGAATTAATTGTCACTTTATGACTTAAGTGACATATTTCACTTTTGACTTAAAACTCCTAAGTCAAAGTGAAATTAGAATCATAAAGTAAAGTACAAGGGTAATAGTCTTCCCCCTTTGTGCTTACTACTTAGAGACTCATAAGCACATGGGGACCACTTTCCAAGGTATCCAAATCTCAACAGTGATGATGATGGTTGTTAAGTTGCCTCCACAGTGATTGAGGAAGACCACAAACCCTTCTCCTTCCTTCTCCACAAACAATGATTTAGAAATGACCAAAAAAAAGTCAAAATTCAGCCTTATGCCCGCGGATTAAGACGCCCCGGCGACTTTTTCCATTGAACCGCGACTTTTAGGGTAAAAGTCGGCGACTTTTACAAAAAGTCGACAACTTTTACAAAAAGTCGCAACTTTTTCAAAAGGGTAAAAATCGCAACTTTTTCAAGGATAAAAATCGGGAGGGGGAAAAAGTCGCGACTTTTTCAAAAAGTCGCGAAAAATCGACGACTTAATCAACACTGCTTTGTACACACCTGCCAAACCAACACTAAGAGATCCTTGGCAGGTGCCTAAATCTTGTGAAAATGCAGAAACTGAATCTCCTAAAACCGAAGAAATTGAATCTTCTGAGAATGCAGAAATTGAATCTTCTAAAAATGCAGAAAATAAAAATCACAGAAATGCAAAAATTTTACATCCCCTTCTGACCATTGAACAATCCAGGGGGTTGAAAAGTCAATCAAAAGATGATTTCCTGAATTTATTTATCTCTGTTATGGATTGTACTCAGATTCCGGAAGTACCCCATACCTATAATCATATTTTTCACAAAGATTTTCAGGAAAACTTTGATTCAACAGGGACTACATCTTTCCTTGTATCAGCCATCAAAGAGACCACAGATCCCTATATCACGACTGCTGAAATCATCCCAGGAAGACTTTGAATATCAGTCCTGACCTTGACTCTAATCAACAGGAACATTTAATCCACATATTACAAAAGCACTCTTGTGCATTTGCTTGGGACTATAAAGACATGCCTAACATTCACCCAAATACATGTACACACCATACTTACCTTCAAGAAAATGCCAGACTCGTTAGGCAGCCACAACGTCGTATGAATACCGCCTTGAAGGACATAGTGAAAGAAGAGTTACAGAAGTTACTTGATGTTAACTTTATATATCCTATATTTGAAAGCAAGTGGGTTTCCCCACTTGTAGTCGTGCCTAAAAAGGAAAGTAAGTGGAGAATATGTGTTGATTATCGCAAGCTTAATAAATAAACACTAAAAGATTATTTTCCGCTGCCCTTCATCGATCAGGTATTGGATACCTTAGTTGGCAAGAAGTACTTCTCCTTTTTGGATGGTTTTAGCGGATACAATCAAATTCGGATTGCACCGGAAGATCAGGAGAAAACCACTTTTACATGTCCACGGGGGACATTCGCTTATAGAGTGCTGCCTTTCAGGATGTGCAATGCCCCCGCTACTTTTCAAAGAGCAGTATTGGGGATCTTTTCTGATTTGATTGACGAGTGTGTTTAGATTTACATGGATGATTTCTCTGTTTATGGTGACTCCTTTAACGAAGCACTTGATAACCTGGAGAGAGTATTGATTAGATGTAAGGAATCTAACATTGCCTTGAGTCATAAAAAATGTAAAATGTTGTCACAACGAGGCATTGTTCTTGGGCATCATATTTCTTCTGCAGGTATTAAAGTGGACCCGGCTAAGATTAAGGTCATCATGGACTTTCCTGCACCTCATTCACCAAAGGAGGTAAGAAGTTGTTTAGGCCATGTTGGTTACTATAGGATATTTATTGAAAACTTTACAAAGATAGTTGCACCTATATACAAATTGTTAGCTAAAGATACTGACTTTTTGTGGGATTCTCAATGCCAAATTGTTTTCGAAATCTTGAAGGAGAAGTTGTCCATAGCACCAATCCTACGGGGACCAGATTAGTCCCTCCCTTTTCATATGTGTACTAATGCTTCAGACACCACTCTTGGGGTTGTTCTAGGACAAAACGAGGATAAGTTATCTTAAGCTATCTATTACAGTAGTAAAAACTTATCACCAATTGAGCTCAACAATGTCGTCATGGAAAAAGAATTCTTAGTTGTCGTACATTCTATTAATAAATATAGACATTATATTACGGGCTATGAAAATTTCATTCACATCGACCATTCTGCCATCAAGTTCTTAATGAATAAACCCATCACAAATGGTAGGATCACTAGGTGGTTACTATTGTGACAGGAATTTAACATTACCATTGTGGATAGGCCTGGTAAAGAAAACTTAGTTGCAGATTTTCTCTCTTGGATCCATAATAATGATGAAAATACTCATGTAGATGATAGTTTTCCTGACAAGCATTTGTTTGTTGTTTCCACTAACATTCTGTGGTTTGCAGATATAGTCAATTATCTGGCCACGGGGAAGTTTCCTCAACACCTCTACCCAAGAGAAAAGCAACAAATCGTCAAGAATAGTGCAACTTATTCATGGATCGGGGGAGATCTTTTCCGAAGTGGGCTAGACATGATTATTAGAAGATGTGTACGAGATGATGAAACATATGACATGTTGAAAGCCTGCCATGATGGACCCTGTAGAGGCCATTTTGTTGATAAGAGGATTACTTACAAGGTACTCCATCAAGGATATTACTGGCCAACATTGTTCAAGGATGCCAGAAAATACGTAAGTAGTTGCGACAGTTGTCAGAGAATGGGTAAGCCAGTGCGAGCAGATGAGATGCCCTTACAAACCCAAGTGCTTATCGAAGCTTTTGAGAGGTGGGCCTTGGATTTTGTGGGGCCAATCTCTCCTCCACATAAGAAAAGGTACATTTTAGTTTGTACTGATTATGTAACTAAGTGGGTAGAAGCAAAACCTCTTCGTTCTGCTAGTGAAAATTCAGTTATAGATTTTCTTTATGAAGATATTTTTACTCACTTTGCTATTCCAAGGGAAATTGTGACAAATAATGGGACATAGTTTACACCCAAATCAATGCAAGCACTTACTCAACAGTACCAGATAAAGCACTATAAATCTTCTCCATATCACCCATAGGAAAATGGGCAAGTTGAGTCCAAGTTATTGGAAGCAATCCTAACTAAGACAGTCCAATTGCATCACAAAGATTGGGAAGACAAGCTTTTGGAGGCACCGTGAGCTTATAGAACCACATGGATAAATACCACAGGCTTTACTCCGTATGAGTTGGTATATGGAAAACGTGCTCTTCTGCCCATTGAGGTTCAAGTGAAAACCTTTAGGACAACTACACAACTGGGCATAGATTTATCAGATGCACAAAAACAGAGAATAGCCCAACTCAATGAGTTGGACGAAATTAGGCAAGATGCAGTTCAACACACTATTCTGGTACAGGAATAGCGTGCTCGATGGCATGATAAATTTATCAGGAAGAAAGTTTTCAAGCCCAGTGATTGGGCCCACCTTTTTTATTCTCGGTTTAAGAACTTCATAGGAAAACTTACTACAAGATGGTTGGGGCCTTACGAGATTGAGACCGTCTTCAACAATGGATCAATCAGGATAAAGAAAATCGACGACCAACAGATTTCTTTTGTGGTCAATGGTCATCAGCTGAGGTTGTATCACAAGCCTATGTCCAAGGATAATTTTGTACAAGACATTTTGTAGCAATCTAAAATGGAGGTAGTGGGTAGGGGGTCTACTTCTCCCTCTCCCACCTTTGTTTGAATATTTTCTTTTCAGCGTTTTGAATGTATGTACATAAGAAAATAAAAAATAAAAAATAAAATAAAATAATTTAAACAAGAAAATTTAAAATTTAAAATTTAAAAAAAAATAAAGAAAAAAATAGTCTAGCTATGAAAATCAATTTACTGACATAGTTAGACAAGGGCTTGTCTGAAAATCAACTTGTTGGCGGATTAGCCCAGAATAAAATTGTTGCTTTCAATCGTCAGACTTTACTTCATGCTCTTTAAATCATTTTGTTTACTCTCGTGTCAGATGATGAGGGATGCATTAAGACTCCTCACAACTTTGCCTCCATCGACTTCAGCACATTATTTGGGGGAACAAAGTCAGAGATTTGGATGGTACCTAGGGGCTTGCATACATTAATGGCAAGTTCCCTCGCTAATAACAGTGGGGATTCATTAATGCCTCATGTTTGTCAGATCTTGCAAGACATTTGACATCAGCTCATTAATTCATGTCCATTAAGTTGTACCAGTGGCACCTTGACTCTCATCGTCATCAAAGGTGATCGGTTTGGCATTGGTTAACAACTTTCATTAATGGATAGTAATCTAATGACTTCCATCCATGTTCGACGACAACACATCTTTCACATGGATGGATTTGTGCTAGAGGTTTGAGTTTGTGGTGAAGACAATTTGGTTATGATCTTGTATCGAAGAAGAAGTCTAACCTTTTAGCAGAAAATCTATTAAGAAGGAAGACAACCCCCTCTTTTTGATAGAGGTTCGAGTTTGATAGAGGGGGTTGTCTACCTTCTTAATAGATTTTATGCTAAAAGGTTAGACTTCTTCTTCGATACAGAACTTGGGACATGGTCTAGGTTTGGCTATCCATCCCCTGTTTCTTCGCTTCCATCGCAGTTATTTCCATCACCACCAAAAAGGTAGTTTGGCATCAACAATTTCATTCTTCTCTTGGTTTTCAATCTCAAGTTCCAGCATTTCCAATAAGTTTAGAGTTCCTTAAAGTTTTCAAATATTTTATGAACAAGTTTGAAGTTAAAATTGTGTATAATCTTTTACAGCACTCCATTTGTAAGTTAAAGAGCAAGGCAACAATGTGTTCAGGGCATCAGAGGAGAAAAAAAGTACCATACAGTACTCCCGCACCAACACAAGAATTGCAGTACATGTATTGGAATATTGTGACCACATTTTAAAAGAAATCTTTGAACAAAATAGAGTATGATCTTCTCCTTCTGTTTTGGGCACCTGCGACATTGACACAACAACAACATCAATATCATCATCACTTCCTGTGTCCACTTGGATCCTGCATCTACAGTCAAAACGGGTAATGAATTTTTGAGGTAAGATTGCTTTTGGATTTTGGTTAGTTTATTAGGAACAAAGCATATCATTTAAACAACTTTCTCATGCCTATCCAACTCATCCTTATTATTTATCCTTTAAATTTCGGCGACCCATGTATTATGCAATCATCAAAGCTTATAATTTGTATCCACAACGTAATATTTGTCACTTTTACATCTCTTGCTATAAGAACTGTATCTCTATTCGCCCACATCTCTCACTCATACACAATATGTCTCCACACCTTGTACCCTGAGCATGCATCTCGTGAAGGTTCACTAATCCCAAATAGCAAGCGGTGTAATCATTCAAGGATGCTTCAATACTCCACGTTGATTGATTCGTGCAAAAAGCTCAAATTCATGCAAAGTTCCATTACGTTAGTGTTAATTTTCTCATAAGGGGAACCAGAGACGTTTGAATGATCCCCATTACTTTTGCATGAATTTAAATTATTATTCCCATATGGAGTCGATTCACCATCATTATCGTGAAGGAAACTCATACAAATCCATCATGAATCTTGTTTGGACTCACCACAGGGATTCCAAACGCAACTAAGTCATTGTTTCGATCACCATTCACTGCATAACATAACCAATGTTGATTACCGAAACCTTGTATTTTGAGATTGCCACCCCGTTGAGAATTCATCCACATTCATAGATCGAACCTTCCTCATTACCCTAAGTGTTCTTTAATTTGGCTTCGGCAAAACCTTCATTGAGACCCACATTCCAAGATGGTCATAGATCGCCATGAGCCCATATCTCAGCAAGCTCTTGAAGCCATAACCGAGTATCATATGTGCAAGAAAATGTTTAAGCAAGCAGGTTGGCATCTCTTCTTTGCCAAATTTTGGGGTTTTAATGACAAGGTCGCCCTTCAGTTTGCCTAGATTTTTAATGGGCGTTTGGCTAGGGTCAGGGATCTGGAAATCAAAGTCACACAGGAAACCCTAGTCAATGTCACCGGTCTCCCCAGGACTGGAGAATATTGGTTCAATAAATTGACACTTGGCATGGAAATTTGGAACCGGTTTCTGAAGGCGGCACATCAAAACGCGACCTGGGAAAAGGGGGTCCCAAGGGCATACATTGTGGATGAATGCTGAGAACCATTGGCAATATTGCAGAGGTATTTAACCTGTGAGGGAAGCTATTCCCTCACATACCAGTATCATGTTTGAATTTTACTGCATTTTGAAGCCAAAGAATTGATAAATTTCTCTTATTATCTATGCAAGAGTCTAGAAAAGATGTCTAAGATGCTCAAGAGGAATAGTCGAAACCCTCAAAGTAGCCTTTACCATCATGGATTAATTAAAATGTCAGTAGAAGCAGAGCTCCGTAAAAGAAACAAAAAATGGGAACAGTTCTTGGGTGAGAATGCATTCATAGACCACATACCTGTGGCAGTGGTAGAGGAACCAAGAAAGTTGGGAAAACAAAAAAAGAAAAATGATTGTAATGAAGACCTCGGCTCTCACAGAGCTGAGGGCTTCGTTTCCCATCAGAAAAGATCCAGGAATGTTAAGTTTGCAAAGGAGGCTACAATCGTAAAGCCACCGTTCGAGATCCCTCCAATTCGTAGGATGACTTGTAATATGGTAAAAAAAGCAGCCCTGGGGATTGTTGTGCCAAAAAGCGGAATGCATGTCAAAAATAATGGTGAACCAACCATCGTATACCCACAGGCTGCAACGAAAGAAGACCTGATTCCTGTAGATGATGAGGACATCCTTCCCATTGCACAACTTTTCAAAGTTGGTAAGCGACCCAAACCTGTGGAACAATATCAACCATACACATCATTTCAGACCATAAAAACCAACAAATAAATGATCCTATCAAATCAGACACACCAGCTGAGCCACGGGCACAATTTTCCATTTCCACAGATGAAGGGAGGGGTAATGACAGAATATTAAAGGATATACATCAGCCTGCAGAAAAGAAACAGAAGCCTGGGGCCCCAAAAACCCCAATATAGTTGTTCCTGGGCCTTCTAAAAAAGGGTCTGAAGAATATGAGGGTTCAAATGTCTTTGTGGATGAGTCTGTTCTTGAAGGCCCTCTGGAGAAGAAACTTAGGAAGAGGAGTAAGAAAATTAAAAATATGGAACAGGAAGTCCTGGAATTGTCTGTTTTGAACATTTGTATAGAAAGGGAAAATCGACAATTAAAAGGGCAGAGTAAGAAATTTTGGGAAGAAATTGAGAAACTCCAATCAGATACTAAGAAAATCAATAAGAAGATGCATAAAATACTTCAACCAGAGAAACCAAGGAGGAGTGACAGGTTGGAAAAGAAGAACTCGGACCTCAACATACTGATCAACGCAGTAGGGATCTCTTAGTGGTTGAGGAGAGTATATTTCAATCTTGATCATCTTTTTGATATCTTTGCATGAGGACATGCAAATGATCAGGTGTGGGGGTAATGTTGAGCTCCCATTTTGTCACTCACCATACACTCCTTTTGACCATTTATTCCCTACCTCGGCATCGAAATCCTACTTATTGTCTCTTACTTTTATCCTTTTTGCCCGCCTAAGATCTTGATTTTAGCATGAGGTAAAAGTTGTCTATTTTAGTATTTTCTGCGTTCTTAGTAAATTAATTAGGATTTTTCAGCAATATTTTACCAATGATGAAAGTATACTCACCTTTTTACTGTAACAGTTGTTCCCGCACTATTCCAGGCATTTCAGTACCAGTGCAGGTATTTCAGTACCTGAGGTTGTGGCCACTGGCTTCTATTTGTGCACGCTCAGATCAGATTTGGCGATATGGGTATTGTTTGTATGACCATCAAGATGGACATTGACCTTTTCAATCGTGCCCAGCTTTCAACTTCCTTGCACGAGACTTCAAGACAACCCATGGGCATATTTTCCAGCGCAACATCAGATCAGGGTCGGGATTTAGAAGCAGTAATAATATCTAATTTGTCGAGTCGATTTCCTAAGTTTGTATCAGTGGATAAAGGAAATCCTGATTAGTTAGATCCTTCAGTTTAGTAGCCATTTTTACCCCCTGGTTCCACGAGAACAGGGGAAAACAATGTAATCTTGTAAATGCTCAGACTTGATATATAGGGGGTCTTTCTCTGTAAACAAGTTGGTTGGATATTTTTTACTGAATATAATCGTGGAGTTACTTGGTGTTGTACATGTATTTTGCTCTCATACTGTGATGAACATGTTATAAGTGCGTTACCAATTTCTATTTAATATAAAGTTGGCTTTGCCTCATTTTACTTGTGTATCTGTGAGTTACTGAATCTGTTCCCACTCATTACTTGGAAAGGCAAGGGCCCACCTCTCCTGGTAAGTTGAGCTGCTTGTATATTATTCATTCTTTATCAACTGTGATTGTGTTTATGTATGGATTTGCGTGGAGTGGTTCATAAATTGTAGATTTCATTTGCGCTCCTGTGTATTTACTGCTCACTGTGGTTTTCCATATGCTATGTATTGAACTGCCCTTAGTACAATGGAAGGTTTTCATATAGAAAGTTAGTTGTGTGAATGATTGCTAGTATTTGCATCTTGCTGATAGCATAACTCCTCCTTGTATAAGTTGGGTAGCCAAACACGTTTCAGGTTCAAATGGTAAACTAAATAATCACAAATGTATGCTATGAATACTTCACACCTGTCAATTAAGATAAAACTCATGGGGTCGAGCACCTGAACCGAATCAGAAGATTATATCATACACTGTGCGTTGCTCTGAAATTATATGCATCTTTGGTTAATAAGAGTTCATTTGTAAGTGGAGTGGAGACCTGGAATGAATGGAATGATCATGAAGAACTGACCTGTTGTTTATCTTGAGTAGTAAGGATTACTAATAAGAATCAATAAAAGCTTTGTGATGACCTGGTCACATCTCATAAAAACTTTAAATACATCACTCCTTGACTGTTCAGGAATTGCGTTGTATTCACAAATGGTTCAATTGATGTTTATATATTATGATTCTGTGGTATTAAGGGAATAAATCTTTAAATCATTAACAGAAACTTTTATTTTTGGTTTGGGTTTGTCTTTTGATGAAGATTGTATGACCTCTAGAGGTGTTTCAGTAAAAGTAGGATAATATTTCAGGGAATAAGAGTTTAGGTTCAATTGTGTGCAAGCTGTGTGTTTACATTCTCTTGCTGGAAGTTGTAAGATTTCTTTTAGTGTTCATCTCATTACTTCACCCACCAATTGAAGTGTCAAGATTTGTGGCAAGGCTTGTTCAGAGTCATTCCTCTGCACTCTAACTTACTATTTGGGTGTAAGAATGCAGTAGCACCAGAGAGTCTGTCATGCTTGTAGTGAAGTGAGTAATTAAGGTTGAGGATAGGTTGAATATTTGGAGTTGCTCTCAAGGCTGGTTAGTCTCATTCTAGGTCAATAACATAATTATATGAGGACTTGATTGGACTCATACTGTTGACTGATACAAACACTTGCTTGGGTAATTACTACTCTGCTTTCAATTAATTTCCAGCTTTCCCTGTTTTGTTAGGAGGTTGATCTCTTTTCATATGCAGATTATGATTTAGACATTTGAGATAGAGAGATAATTCTTTGGCTTGATTATTGATTAGCTGAGTGGAGTGACATAGTAATTTGAGTTTGTTCTTTGTCAAGTGATTGAATGATCGATAGGTTACTTAGCTCTCTTGCTCCTTGAAAGATAGGGTAGGATATACCTCTGTCCTTTTCCTGCACATACTATGCCTGCAGTTCATCAATTTACGAACCTGGTTGACACTTAAAGTGGGATTTTAATACAACAATTAATTTTCCCAACAACATCCATGCACCTACTCCTACTGGACCAAGGTCAACCACAACCCACCTTGATTAAGAGACCTCCACATGGTTAAAACATTACAACACAAGAATGTAAGTGACTTTAGTGAGATGTTCTATCCCTCTGAGCCAACAACCCCCTATAAAGGGGATCCTCAGACCAACCTTGAGACCACCACCCCCCAATTGGGGACCAAAAGCCACCTTTTTCCAGCACATATGCGCACTCACTCTTATTGGGCCAAGTTCTGTGACAACCCTCTTTGTTCAAGAGACATCCACAACATTAGAACATGAGAACACAACAATGTAACTGACTTCAATGAGACGGTCTATCCACCTGAGCCAATGACTCGTTCTAAAGGGAATCACAAGACCAACTTTAAGACCACCGCCCCCCAATTAGCGACCAAGAGCGGCCTTTTTCCAGCACACATATGGATCCACTCCAATTGGGCCTGTTATCCCCGATTTCTAGGGATAACTAGGAGATCATGTCTCGAGGCCCACTGGTCCTAGACATGGAGTACCAAGAGCAGGATTGACCTAAGCATGGCCCTGGAGGGCTCATCTTTCTTCTTCTTCATCAGACTTGTCCTGTCAGCAGCAGCAACATCCATCACCTTCGGCTTGGACTTGTATCGGAGAAGACTCTTGCTCCATGAGGTAATTGGTCCAGGTATCATGGTATGTGTCATATTTGATCATTATAACCTTCAGATATATGCATCAAATTCCTTTCATTTCTGACGACTACTTGGATCTTACACTAACCCACTTGACCATGGTTAGGGGGATTGACAGGGTACCCTAGTAAGCTTGTACCCATAGGTTTTGGTTAGCCACCAGGGGGGATTTTGAAGAGCCATCGTCCGCTCCCATCATATTAACATTCTTACATCTTATCTCCCGCTCATTTATCCCATTCCCCTAGTCCGAACATTAGGATGACCTATTTGTGGGGTTACACCTTATCTTGTGGGAAGAAGGGGCTAAAGGCCCGGGAGGTAAAAGCACTTGGTAAGAGATAAAAGCCATAAAAAATAAAACCTAGAGATGCCTCACCTAGGGATCCCCGAGAAGGCAATAAAAGGCCTCTCAATAAGAAACAAGAGGGACCCGAAGAAAAATAACAAAACAAGACCTAACTAAGAGGATGGGGGATCTCATCATGAGCCAACCCATTATGTTCATAGGTACCTAGCAGTATGACATTGCCATTATCTGGTTACCACGCCAGGGCAGTGACCTTTGGTTGCATGGCCAAGGGAAAGGGGGTCTCATCACGAGCCATCCTTATCATCTCTGTGAAAGTTTTTGTGGGTAACAATGTCATCTCTGGTCACCACGCCAAGGTAGTGTCCTCTAGTTAGACCTTGAAATAAAAAGGAAAGAAAAAGTAATAAAGAAAATAAAGAATAAAGGCAATAAAGGGCTTGGAAAGAATTGCATCCATGACAGGTACAACTCGCCTCCTACAAAGGCACCCACGGATAATATTCACCCGTCTTTCACTATGTCTAGACATCCTTTGACCACACCACCTCGTGTTACATGGCTTGGATGATATCCTTTGGAAACTTTCCTTTTCTTATGGATGCTAGCCCAATAGGGCATTTTGTCTTTTTCTTTAGCTTTGTATAGTAGGTCATTGTAATGTCTTTGAGCTATTGGATGATATGCTAGGGGTTTTATGCATGCATTTGATAAAATTAATGATGAAATATGATTGACATTGCTATGATCCCTAGGACTAATGAGCCCATGGAGGGAGAAGTTTTTGATGTGCAGGACCATGCCCGACGGACATGTACCAAGTGGACCGGTACACATGGGGAGATGATTAGTTCGAACCTCCATGGGGCTGAAGAGCCCATCAGATGGTTGTTGGGACCTCATCAGAGGCAAAGACAGGACAGTGATTGATCGAGCCTTTGCACGAGAGAAGAAGGACATTTTTATCCAGGACGCCTTGGCTGAGCCCAGCCCTAGGGGTTTGACCCACTGCAGGTGGAACGTGTCCCTCTGATGGCCCAGGACGTCATCTAGGAGCCCTTGACGTCACCTCCAGTGTATGGCACTTTGACAGAGCACTTTGGCACGTGTGGCAGAGTTTGGAGGCCCAAAGAGGGCCAATGTTTGTCATCTAGTGCTATGTTTTGCCCTAAAAAGGCCAACGTCTCCCTCAAAGGGGCTAGACGTCTTGCTTATTGCTCATTTAGGGTTTTCTTTTAGCAGTCTAATGTAAAACAGTATGATTTTTAGTTATTAGCCTTGTAGGCTATTTAAATGACCTAATTTTAATTAAAGGTCGTGAGAATGCTATATATTGAGGATGTTTTCCCTCATTTGGACATAACACAATTCACTCACACTTGTGAGGTCTGATTTTTGCGCCCTTCTAGGGTATTGTTTCTTTCTAAGTGAGGCACACTTGTTATTGGAAGGATTTTTTGGCATCTTTTGGCATTTCTCTCTAAGAAGGTTTACAACTAGGGTTTGCACATGCTTTCTTCATGATATGTAAGTGATTTTCTTGCAAAACTTCTTAATTGAATGGTTGTAGGTCTAATTTCTTGCATTTGCTTATTAAATTGCTTATTTAAAACCCTAGGTAACAAGCACACAAGTAGGTCATTGTTACATGTCCCCTTAAAGAGAATTTTTTCAGCCATTGAAGAAGAGGGATTGAACCTAGCCTTTGCTACACTCATCTTGCTTCTTCCCTTAAGCTAGCATTGATTTTATAGGTTGAAAGAGGGTGACGTCCTAGGCCTAGGTTATCTACACCTAGGGCCATCATCTTCTAGGGTTTGAAAGCCTTGTCTTTACAACACTTTCTTTTACCTCATCCCTTAAAATTATCATTTATTCTAGACGTTTTGCCAAGTTGACCTAAGGAAGGAGGAAAGAGCACATGGCCTTGCTTAAGCAACACCGGAGTGAGCCTCTTTCCCCTAGGGTTTTGATTCTAGGGCCCTGCCTTTGCAACACTTTAGAACCCTTCCCTTTAGTCTTTAAGTCTTCATCCTTTCAAAACCTTGTGCCCTTATCTTGTTTGACTCCATATACCCTAAGGCACTGATCTCTAACCTCCAATGTTGAAGTCTTAGTGTACAAAACCACTCTCAAAACTCTAAATTTTGAAACCCTAACTAACAAACTAACCTAATTAGGGTTGACGTCACAGTTGGTTATCTCATCTTGACGCAGCGAGTGTTGAATATAAGCAATTAAATGATGATTTGGAGCATTTATTGAGCAAAGTGTTGATTGGATACATTGTTGGCTTGATCATCTTGATAGATATTGATGAATTGATGCTTTTTTTTTCCATAGCTAATTGATAAAACGTTTACATCATTGATATCTATTGTTTCTACATTACTTATTAATTGTTATCAGATAGTCATTGAAGTACTAACCCATTGAGTTATAGCCTGCATATATACTGTATTGTTGTTGTCTTATTCCGGGCAAGTGTTTTCATTTGGGGTTACACTTCATTATTGGCTATTTAGCCGGACAATCTAACCTAGGTGGTAACCTGTGAGGAGGAACTTCTACTTTAAGCTTTATACCTTTGCCTCTTCAAAACCCTAGGTTGTCGGGGACGTCTCCCTTGGGCTAACCTCCCTAAACAGAAAGAACCTCCCCATTGAGGTGGCATTGGGTGGGGAAGGTTCCTGTTACGCCAGTTTGCCTTCAATTCTCTAGCCTTTTGACCTAGCTACAAACTGTGCGATAACATTTTGGTGTCGTTGTCGGGGAACACTACGTCAATCTCCCTCAACGAAAAATCTTTTGGTAAGCCTTACCTCAAAGACCTTTCTCTTACAAGCTTACATGGCGACTCCACTAGACTTTATTCCCCTATTCTTTGATAGTTTCAAGTAAATTATCTGGTGACTCCATCAATGACGACCCGTAGTGGGCGACAATACTCAAATCCCTCTACTGTGGCCACCATCACTCTAACAAACTCTGCGCCTCCAGTTAATCATGATCCTCACAAATGGTCTTACTCGGAGAGTTTCAACTGTTTCGACTTTAGCAACATCCAAGGGGGGTTGCATGATTTACCCAAAAATGCAAACTCTTGGCTACCTTTCTTCTCAGGAAAGGGCACCCCTGGAAACTTGCATTGGACCCATTTTTGCGATAGCGTTGATTTTTATTTGGCTGGTCAAGATCACCCTGATGTTTTCATGAGGCTCTTTGCAAGTTCCCTTATAGGAGATGCTAAAGTTTGGATTGATGGGTGTCCTAAGGGAGGCATAAAAAACCCTGAAGAACTACAAAAGGCCTTTAAAATAAGGTGGTGTGATAGTGAACATTCACAAGACTCCTTTTCCCAATACTTTAACATTTACAAAGGACCCTGTGAGAGTATCAGAGATTTTAGTGATAGGTTCAACCTTCTCCTCAAAAAGGTCCGGTCAAAGGTGGGTTCAGAACAAGCTATCATCGATCACTTCTTGTCTTCCTTAGAAGGAACCCTGCAATTCAACGTTAAGGACCGGTCACCAACAACTTTAGAAGAAGCGCAAGACCTGGCCTTTCAAATTGAAAGGAATCTTGATTTTGACGATTACATTCACCAAAGAAATCTTACACAAAATTGCGAACTATGGGATCCTGGTAATGAACCTATGGTGAAACCTGAACCACCAAGGATCCTCCAAGTCAAACTCGCTCCCACTAAAAGGAAATGGAGCCTTTCTCATGAAAGTGTTGTTCCTTCTCAAAAACCCCCTTCGAAAAGGACCCATCCGGAGGATGAAGTTGAGGTTGTCTCACCCAAAAATGTTGAACCAAATCTTCCTGAAGACTTCTCTCTTTTTATCCACCAAGTGGGACACCCTGTTTCCAGAGTTTGTGAGTTCACACCTTTTTATGTCTCCCTCCGAGTCAAAGACTTTCTCCTTTGCAACTGTCTCCTGCACCTAAGTGCCACAACCAACATGATGACAGAAGAAGTTATGCATCAATTAGGTCTGAAAATCTCACGAGCAAATACCGGTGATAACTTCGCAAAAGGAATCATTAACAACCTCGAGGTGGCATTTGACTCCTGCCCTAGTGCTCCTTTCTTGATAAATGTGGTCATCATAGATGATGTAAACAATTTTGGGATTATTCTTCACAAAGACCTCATAGAACACTTGAATGGAAGTATTTACAAGAAGCAATCCAGAGCGACTATCCCTCATCCTGAAGGGGGATTTTTCACCATCTATAATGAGCCTTTCGTTGGCTCACCAGTTGAGACCCCCGATGAGGCAAGTGACCAACTTTTATGCATCAATAGTGGTCTTAATGATTGGTTCATTCAGGAAGGGAAGTTGGATATGGACACCGTTGAAGAGACAGAAGGAATCTGGACCTTGGAGTTCGATGTGTCACACTCAAGCTTTGGATCAGGCACTGGAGTAGTTTTAACAACCCCCTCAGGTGAGATCTTTTACCACTCATACAGGCTGGAATTTCGTTGCACCAACAATGTGGCTGAGTATGAAGCTTTGATTCTGGGACTCAATCTAGCAATTGACAAAGGTGTTACAATCCTGGAAGTGAAGGGGGACTCAAACCTCATTGTGTCGCAAGTTTTGATGAGATTTGCCACTAAAAATGAGAAGTTGAAAAAGTATCGAGATGTGGCTCAAACCCTTTCAAAATCCTTCAGAAAAGTGTCGATCGAAGTTGTTCCTCGAGAAGAAAACCACGTGGTTGATGCTTTGGCTATCTCAACCTCTACTTTACAACCATGTGAAGGACCTTTTCACGACCTATGCAAGATGGAGGTTCTTTTTAGGCCCTCTGTTCCCGACAATTTGGAGCATTGGCAGGTGTTCGAGGATGATGATCAAATTGTCAGATTCATGGAAAATAGCAAAGAATTTACCGATTCACAAGTTGTCTTCCTGGCTGACTCTATGGATTTGGAAGTCATCAACCTGCAAAACAATACCTTACCAAAGGGTTGTTTTCCTCTAGAAAACCTTTTTGACAGGCATGATGTTTTCAAAGGAAAGAGAACAAATAAGCAAGTTGAAGAAGCCTTGGAATTTAATATCGGTACAGAGATGGACCCAAGGATTGTCAAGATAGGAAAGGGGACCACCGAGAAAGAAAGAAAGGAAATACTAGCACTCATCAGAGAATTTAGAGACACCTTTGCTTGGAACTATGATGATTTAAAGGCCTATAGGGGGGATGTCATCCAACACGCCATACCTTTGGTAGAAGGAGCCAAGCCATTCCGACAAAAGATGAGGCATATCAACCTGAAGTTGGCAAGCCAGATACAAAAGGAACTCCAAAAGATGGTTGACGCTGGTATCATAGCTCCTATCAGATACTCTTCTTGGATGTCAAACTTGGTAGTTGTTCGAAAGAAAAATGGTGATATCCGCCTATGTGTTGATTTCTGCAACCTCAACCAATTGTCTTTGAAGGATAATTATCCCCTCCCAAACATGGAACATTTGCTTCAGCGGGTCACAGGGGCAGGGATGATGTCTATGCTAGATGGGTTCTCAGGGTACAACCAAGTCTTACTCAAAAGGGAGGACCAACTCAAAACTGCATTCACTACACCTTGGGGAACTTTTATGTACTTGAGAATGTCGTTTGGTCTTATGAACGCTGGTGCCACTTTTCAGAGAGAAATGGACTTTGCCTTCAGAGACCTTATACAAAAGATCATAGAAATTTACCAAGATGACCTCACGGTTGTGTCCAAGGATAGGAAAGACCATCTCTCCCACCTTAGGATTGTTTTTGAGCGATGCAGAAAGTATGGTATCTCACTGAATCCTAAGAAGTCTGTTTTTGGGATTGACAAAGGAAAACTGTTGGGACACGTGGCCTCACCAGGAGGAGTCTACATTGATCCTGAAAGATTTCAATCAATAAAGGATGTCCGCCCTCTGGTCAACAAGAAAGCCCTGCAATCTTTTCTTGGAAAAATCAACTTCATCCACAGATTTGTGCCAAATTTTGTTGAAAGAATAAAACCGTTAAGCGCTCTACTGAAAAAGGATGTTGATTTCAGGTGGGGAGATGAGACCAACAGATCTTTTGAAGATATCAAAAACCCTATCTCCCACTATTGCAGGTGTCCTAATGCAAAAGGATGCTGATAACTATGAACATCACGTAGCCTTTATGAGCAAAGTCCTAAGAGACTCAGAGTTAAACTACTCCATCACAGAGAAACAAGCCTATGCCTTGGTCAAATCCCTCAAACACTTCAGGAACTACATCGGTTACAATAAGATTAAGGCTTATGTCCCATACCCAGCTGTGAAGGACGTTTTATCACAACAAGACTGCATGGGTACTCGAGGAAAGTGGGTTTCCGAAATCCAGGAGTACGACTTAGAAATAAAACCCACCAAGATAATAAAGGGACAAGGTTTGGCCCAAATGTTGACTGAAAGCAATCAGGAAGCCATACAGATGGGTGAGAATGAGCAAGTAAATGTAATGATCAATGAACTAGAAAATGACGAGTGGTATTCCGATATCGTTTATTATCTAAAGAACTTGTCTTGCCCTGATCATTTGGTGGATTACAAGAGAAGGGATTTGAGATTGAAGGCTATGAAATATTGCTTGACTGAAGATGGACTAGGATGGAAGAATCCTGATGGCGTTATACTTCGATGTGTGAACAAGGAAGAGGCAAAGAAGATATTGGAAGAATTGCATTCTAGGCATTCTGGTGGACATTTTGTTGCTCGTACCACTGCCCATAAGATCTTGAGGGACGACTATTATTGGCCAACACTCTTTTCAGATACTTACTAGCACGTTCGATCTTGCCAACCTTGCCAGTACTTCTACGGCAAATCGAGACTTTCAGCGCAGCCCTTGAAACTGGTGGTAGTAGAGGCACCCTTTCAGCAATGGGGTTTAGATTTTGTTGGTGAATTCAAATATAATTCAAGTAATGGCTATCGGTGGATCCTAATAGCTACAAACTATTTCACTAGATGGGTTGAATCAATTCCTACAAAAAAGGCCACCGAGGAAGTAGTCATGAACTTCTTGGAACATCAGATCATAACTAGGTTCGGCGCCCCTTCCAAGATCACTACAGATAATGCCAAAGCTTTTAACTCCTATGCTCTGGTAGAATTTTGTTTCAAATATGGCATTACCCTATCCCATTCCTCCAACTACTACCCGCAAGGAAACGGATTGGCAGAATCAACCAATAAGAACCTCATGAATATTCTGAAAAAGGTTGTCGGGGAAAATAAAAAGTCATGGGATAGCAAAATAAAATATGAGGTATGGGTAGATCGAATAACGACAAAAACTTCCACAGGGAAAACACCTTTTGAATTAGTATATGGACTTGAAGAAAAAATTCCTGTGAACCTCCAAATCCCTATCCTTCGGTTTGCCCAACAATACGCCACAGATGCAGAAGTGATCCAAGGAAGGATCAATCAGCTGATAGAACTAGATGAGACACAGAGAGGTGCCTTGGGTCAAATGACGAGAAACCAAGAAAAGATAAAGAACACCTTTGATCACAAAGCCAAGGAAAGAAATTTCGCCAAAGGATATCTGGTCCTGTTGTGGGATAAAAGAAAAGAGAAGCCTAGCATGCACAAAAAATTTGACAGCCTGTGGGGAGGCCCTTATAAAATCAAGAGTTGTGCAGGTACGAATTCTTTCAACCTGGAGACCATGGAAGGAGAGATTCTGAAACTGCCAGTAAACGCTTTACATATAAATCGTTACTACCCTCCAGACACATGACTCCACAAGTAAGTATAGGTAGGTACACATTTTTTCTGTGTATTATACCATTTGCATTGCATGTTAGTTTGTTTCCTCACTTGCATATTGATTGTTTTATTTCAGTCATATACATATATTATATATGCGGGGTGGCAATACCACCCCACCTTTGTTACTGATGCTCTTTTCGAGTCTGAGTAGGTCTGCAGGTTTATGCCAGAGATGTTGAGGTTATCATGCGCTCCACGGTGAGCACATGTCCCCGAGTTGGAGCCAGATGTTATCCCCGATTTCTAGGGATAACTAGGAGATCATGTCTCGAGGCCCACTGGTCCTAGACATGGAGTACCGAGAGAAGGATTGACTTGAGCATGGCCCTGGAGGGATCATCTTTCTTCTTCTTCATCAGACTTGTCCTGTCAGCAGCAGCAGCATCCATCACCTTTGGCTTGGACTTGTACCGGAGAAGACTCTTGCTCCATGAGGTAATTGGTCCAGGTATCATGGTATGTGTCATTTGATCATTATAACCTTTAGATATATGCATCAAATTCCTTTCATTTCTGACGACTGCTTGGATCTTACACTAACCCACTTGACCATGGTTGTGGGGATTGACAGGGTACCCTAGTAAGCTTGTACCCATAGGTTTTGGTTAGCCACCAGGGGGGATTTTGAAGAGCCATCGTCCGCTCCCATCATATTATCATTCTTACATCTTATCTCCTGCTCATTTATCCCATTCCCCTAGTCCGGACATTAGGATGACCTGTTTGTGGGGTTACACCTTATCTTGTGGGAAGAAGGGGCTAAAGGCCTAGGAGGTAAAAGCAGCTGGTAAGAGATAAAATCCATAAAAAATAAAACCTAGAGATGCCTCACCCAGGGATCCCCGAGAAGGCAATAAAAAGCCTCTCAATAAGAAACAAGAGGGACCCAAAGAAAAATAACAAAACAAGACCTAACCAAGAGGATGGGGGATCTCATCACAAGCCAACCCATTGTGTTCATAGGTACCTGGCAGTATGACATTGTCATTATCTGGTTACCACGCCAGGGCAGTGACCTTTGGTTGCATGGCCAAGGGAAAGGGGGTCTCATCACGAGCCAACCTTATCATCTCTGTGAAAGTCTTTGTGGGTAACATTGACAGCTCTAGTCACCACACCAAGGCAATGTCCTCTAGTTAGACCTTGAAATAAAAATGAAAGAAAAAGTAATAAAGAAAATAAAGAATAAAGGCAATAAAGGGCTTGGAAAGAATTGCATCCATGACAGGTACAATTCACCTCCTACAAAGGCACCCACGGATAATATTCACCCCTGTCTTTCACTATGTCTGGACATCCTTTGACCACACCACCTCATGTGACATGGCTTGAATGATATCCTTTGGAAACTTTCATTTTCTTATGGATGCTGGCCCAATAGGGCATTTTGTCTTTTTCTTCAGCTTTGTATAGTAGGTCATTGTAATGTCTTTGAGCTATTGGATGATATGCTAGGGGTTTTATGCATGCATTTGATCAAATTAATGATGAAATATGATTGACATTGCTATGATCCCTAGGACTAATGAGCCATGGAGGGAGAAGTTTTTGATGTGCGGGACCATGCCCGACGGACAGGTACCAAGTGGATCGGTACACATGGGGAGATGATTAGTTCAGACCTCCATGGGGCTGAAGAGCCCATCAGATGGTTGTTGGGACCTCATCAGGGGCAGAGACAAGACAGTGATTGATCGAGCCTTTGCATGAGAGAAGAAGGACATTTTCATCCAGGACGCCTTGGCTGAGCCCAACCCTAGGGGGTTGACCCACTGCAGGTGGAACGTGTCCCTCTGATGGCCCATGACGTCATCTAGGAGCCCTTGGCGTCACCTCCAGTGTATGGCACTTTGACAGAGCATTTTGGCACGTGTGGCAGAGTTTGGAGGCCCAGAGAGGGCCAATGTTTGTCATCTAGTGCTATGTTTTGCCCTAAAAAGAGCCAACGTCTCCCTCAAAGGAGCTAGACGTCTTGCTTATTTCTCATTTAGGTTTTTCTTTTAGCAGTTTAGTGTAAAACAATATGATTTTTAGTTATTAGCCTTGTAGGCTATTTTAATGACCTAATTTTAATTAAAGGTCATGAGAATGCTATATATTGAGGATGTTTTCCCTCATTTGGACATAACACAATTCACTCACACTTGTGAGGTCTGATTTTTACGCCCTTCTAGGGTATTGTTTCTTTCTAAGTGAGGCACACTTGTTATTGGAAAGATTTTTTGGCATCTTTTGGCATTTCTCTCCAAGGAAGGTTTACAACTAGGGTTTGCACATGCTTTCTTCATGATACGTAAGTGATTTTCTTGCAAAACTTCTTAATTGAATGGTTGTAGGTCTAATTTCTTGCATTTTCTTATTAAATTGTTGATTTAAAACCCTAGGTAACAAGCACACAAGTAGGTCATTGTTACATGTCCCCTTAAAGAGAAATTTTTTAGCCATTGAAGAAGAGGGATTGAGCCTAGCCTTTGCTACACTCATCTTGCTTCTTCCCTTAAGCTAGCATTGATTTTATAGGTTGAAAAAGGGTGACGTCCTAGGCCTAGGTTATCTACACCTAGGGCCATCATCTTCTATGGTTTGAAAGCCTTGTCTTTACAACACTTTCTTTTACCTCATCCCTTAAAATTATCATTTATGCTAGTTGTTTTGCCAAGTTGACCTAAGGAAGGAGGAAAGAGCACGAGGCCTTGCTTAAGCAACACCGGAGTGAGCCTCTTTCCCCTAGGGTTTTGATTCTAGGGCCCTGCCTTTGCAACACTTTAGAACCCTTCCCTTTAGTCTTTAAGTCTTCATCCTTTCAAAACCTTATGCCCTTATCTTGTTTGGCTCCATATACCCTAAGGCACTGATCTCTAACCTCCAACGTTGAAGTCTTAGTGTACAAAACCACTCTCAAAACTCTAAATTTTGAAACCCTAACTAACAAACTAACCTAATTAGGGTTGACGTCATAGTTGGTTATCTCATCTTGACGCAACAAGTGTTGAATATAAGCAATTAAATGATGATTTGGAGCATTTATTGAGCAAAGTGTTGATTGGATACATTGTTGGCTTGATCATCTTGATAGATATTGATGAATTGATGCTTTTTTTTTCCATAGCTAATTGATAAAACGTTTACATCATTGATATCTATTGTTTCTACATTGCTTATTAATTGTTATCAAATAGTCATTGAAGTACTAACCCATTGAGTTATAGCCTGCATATATACTGTATTGTTGTTGTCTTGTTCCGGGCAGGTGTTTTCATTTGGGGCTACACTTCATTATTGGCTGTTTAGCCGGACCATCTGACCTAGGTGGTAACCTATGAGGAGGAACTTCGACTTTAAGCTTTATACCTTTGCCTCTTCAAAACCCCAGGTTGTCGGGGATGTCTCCCTTGGGCTATCCTCCCTAAACAGAAAGAACCTCCCCATTGAGGTGACATTAGGTGGGGAAGGTTCCTGTTACGCCAGTTTGCCTTCAATTCTCTAGTATTTTGACCTAGCTACAAACTACGCGATAACAGGGCCAAGGTTGGCCACAACATACTTTTCTCAAGAAACCTCTACAAGATTAGAACATGAGAACACAATTATGTAAGTGATTCAGTAGAATCGTCTATCCACCTTATCCAACAACTCCATCTAAAGGGGATTTCCATACTAGCCTTAAGACCACCACACCCTAATTGGGGACTAAGAGTTACCTTTTCCCATCACATGCACATCCAGTCGTATTATGCCAAGGTCGACCAAAGCCTGCTTTGGTCAAGAGACCTCCACAAGATTAGAACAATAGAAGACAACATTGTGAGGGAGTTCAACAAGATGGTTTGTCCATCTGAACCAACAACTCCATCTAAAGGAAATCCCTAGACCAGCCTTAAGACCACCACCCCCTAATCGGAGACCAAGAGTTGCCTTTTTCTAGCACATGCATGCACCCACTCCTATTGGGCCAAGGTTGGCCACAACCTACTTTGGTCAAGAGATATCCATGAGATTAGAACATGAGAGCACAACAATGTAAGTAACTTTAGCAGGATGGTTTGTCCACTTAATGTCTCCCTCTAAAGGGGATTGCCAGACCTAAGTTAAGACCACCGCCCCCCAACCACTACTTTTACAATATTGTGATCCATACGAAACCATGGGGTTTAAAACCACATGACTAGGTCAAACATTTCTAAATGAGATATGCAAACATACATAAATGTAAATGTTAAGCACTAAACATGTAGTCTAACAACAACGTGGTTGAAAGCATTGGATGAATATGACAAGTTCCATCCTTATTATTCTCCAAATTTGAGGGGGTGGTTATTGTTTGAATCTTGCACTTGAACACACTACTCTACTTCAATAATTGATATAAGCGAACATCAAAAATGAGAGAAAGATAACAAACAAGATTACAAGAGAACCAAGAGGTGTGTGAGAATATGTAAATTGTTTTATGCTCTTCATTAGATGGCATTAAAAAGGCCTAAGATACATAGAAACCATTTTCACAACATTGTGGTCTATATGAAACCATGGGATTAAGACCACATTGTTGAATTTTGTTATTATGGTCGGCCTTCACAATGTGAAAAGTGAAAAGTCGTGTATGTTGGGGAAGCCAATTTAGTATAAATAAGGAGCCAGTTTGGCTCATTTGTAACTCAAGCAATTCGCATCTCCTAGTAAATCTATGTTATCATCTCATATAGAAAAATCAGCATGGTATCAGAGTTGGAATGGTCTTGACTCCCTCACGGGAGGGCCTAGGGAAACAAAAGGGAAATGGAATGGAAATGAAAACCTATGAGAATAGGAGAATAGATTGTTTGTTGCGAGTGAATTGTTGTATGCAATACATTGTTTTCCCGTCAGATCCGTAAGAAGAGAGTTGTGGATGTGTAAAAGTGTGTTCTTCTTGAATTACTGCATGATAGAGCCATGGGCGATGGCTGAGTCTTGAAATACATGAGTGCTCGAGGTGAAGCACTGTCGTGAGACGAGAAGCAAAAGAGCTCCTAGTGGCTTAGAAGGTTGTAACACACCCACTATCGTAATTTTTAAAAATTTTGGGTTAATCTCCCGTACAGGAGAAATCTCCACAAACCCGTATTAGTGAAATGCCAATCCCGGACTTTATACCAGGATTCGGGGTTCCTTCTATCGAGGTTTTGACACCCGCGATGTCTTGACAACTACAAACACCGATCTCTGATGTGTTCCTAGCGTATTGGCTTTCCGGCTAAGTCATGGTCAATACGACCACAACATTCACAGGACCACAGTCTTAAATCCTGTCGGGGCTTGGCGCCTTTCAATGTCGTGGCGCACAAGTCCCCTGGACTCTCGACGCGTCTTTACGCTAACTAGCCCCCTTGGTTATACCATGGTTCATGTGACCACTGACCATATGACTATAGCCGTATAACCTTCCATCGGGGTTTCGGCATTTGCAATGACACAAAACACATATACCCGGGACTCGCGATATCCCGATCCCCGATTCTCTCCTGTTGCTCGACACGTGTCCCTTAAATCAACGGCTTATGTTGGTATCGGGATTTCGCATATCGCGGTTTCGTAATGCAAGTGTTTCATGCCCTTGAAATCCCCGATACGTCGATTCCCGATTTGTCGAACTCTGACCTTCTAGGATCCTTTGCCACGTGTCTCTGCTATTTGAACGGCTCAGATCTTATCGGGAAATCGCGGATCGCGATTTCCTGTCGCACAATTTCCTTACCATCGAAAACTCCGACAACGCCCGATCCTTTGCCACCTGTCCTCGTAGACAGACGGCCCGGATAGATTCTCGGGGTTTCGGGACCTATGATGCCCTAGTTCTCATGACCTTGAGAACTCCGATTTTCCGATCTGCGACTTTCATCCGATTCCTGACACCTGTCCCTTAAATGGACGATTCAGGTCTCGTCGGAAAATCGCGTATCGCGATTCCTTTGTGCACAAGTTGCACGACTCCGAAAATTCCGATACCACGAACTCCGACTCTCCGGGATCCGCTGCCATGTGTCCCTGCTGTTGGACGGCTCAGATCCTTTCGGGAAATCGCATATCGCGGTTTCCTTATGTATGAGTCTTTTGTTTCGGAAACCCCGATTTCCCGA